>JAODAL010005007.1:100000-110000 GCA_025379985.1 Phyllomedusa bahiana
TGAAATATTTGTTGATTTGCTCATCAACACTAGATATTCTAATTTGTCTTTTTTAACATAGAAAACAATACATTTGTATTAACTTTAAGGTTAATTTTAAGTGGGTTTATAATGTTGTGGATGTTGTCTGCAGATTAGCACAGGTAGAATCTCCAGCAGAATACAATTTTACGTGGGTTTATAATGTTGTGGATGTTGTCTGCAGATTAGCACAGGTAGAATCTCCAGCAGAATACAGTAGCAGGGAAATGGATGAGATTTTCCAAATTTGATTCACATGCCGCAGATTTATTTTCATGTAGAACTCGACCTGCGGTGCAGTTTTTCAAATTTGCAGTATTTCCACTTCTTTTGTGGATCTTTACAGTGGATTTAAAAGTATAGGAGTTAAATTACATGTATGTTTTACTACAGGTTTGCCATGAATTTGCTGCTTAAAAATCTTAAAAATATATGGCTCTTCCTTGAGTTTATTTTCAATAGTAGCAAGATTAAATGGGTTGTCCACTTCAATAAAATGATATTTAAATGGGACAGTGTGGGGGGGGAATGAAAAAAGAAAAAAAAAAGTCTTGCTTACCTTCCGGAGTGAATGGAGTGTGAGCCTCTCCCTTGTGTCAGGACAAGAACCCAGAAATGAACGGGAGCAGATCCCGGGAACTCTGGGGTTTCAGTGGCAGGGAACCAGAAGGTTTTAGATAGATAGATATAGATACTGTAAAACAAACAGAGGAAAAAAGGGAGCTCCTAGTGTAGATCGTCTGGAATAACAGTTTATCCGTTGGTCAGTATCCCACTAACCTGATTTTGTTGCGCAATGGTGGAGGAGCATGTAGAATAATCGGTCACAGCAGCCTTCCTTGACTCCAACCGTTGCCGAATGATAGGAAGATATCAGTGATATATTAAAAATCACAACTAAATTATAGTGTCATAAAGAGGGAATGATGGCGCTAGACGGATTAAGTATAGATACAGTTTATTAAGACATTAAAACAGGACTAGGCATTTCTCGCTGGATAGCATTTCATCAGCTGTATGGACCTGATGAAACGCTATCCAGTGAGAAACGCGTAGTCCTGTTTTAATGTCCTAATAAACTGTATCTATACTTTATCAGCCTAGCGCCATCATTCCCTCTTTTTTTTTTTTCTCTTTATCACACTATAATTTAGTTGTGATTTTATAGAGAGAGAGAGATCTCCACCCCGACTCATTCTCCCAGATAATATTGCATCGGCTGATAAAATAAAACAAAATGTGGTCCTTCTCTATGGACACAATTACGTGAGAATATCTTCCGTCCTAGTTACAATACAGCTGGAATAATGAAAGGCTATGAATTAGGTTCTTTAAATAGTCACTATTGCATATCTAACCCTACGCATTTGGAAGAAGCATTTCTTTGGGTAGATTAGTTAGGATTTGGGTTATATTGGGCTAAACAGTGGAGCGGATTTAACTTCAAGGTCACAGTGGTCTGTGTTGAGCTGTTGAATTATTTGTGGAGAATCACACCCATCCGCTATTTTAAATCTTTTGAAAATTATTTTCATTGATGGAAAATATTTGATATTATCAGAAGCTTCTCAGAATGTAAAACATCAAAGTTGCTTTGTTAATGCATTCATTTATAGAACCAGTGTGCATTTACAAGGGGGTGCAGTACTGTGACTGTTTTTTTTGGCTGTACTTAGTATAAGTACATGTGGATTCTGGGTGGGGGGGGGGATTTATAAGAAGCAAACATGCAGTTTGTGACAACTGTCTTGGTAATGAGAGGAAGGCAGCAGTGAACAGGTTTGTGGCAAGCATCCTTCCAGCCCTGCAGAATATCACAGTGAAGTGTGGTTTACAGGAAGTTCCATTAGATCCTGTTCTTTTCTGACGGGATCGTTCCTGTAGTGTTTTCTTACTCACTAAGGGAAAAAGTGCTAGATATACCAATCTAAAATAACAAATCAATTCTGCGTTGCTTAAATGTCCCAGTATAGAAAGCACCGTTACCATATGAACACTGAGCTTTCACACAGTCGTTCACAACACTTCGCTTTACTAGCTTTTATTACTGTTTCATTTCCTCAATGGCTCCCATACTATGTGAATGGTTGTGATTGCACTCAATTAGGAGTTAGGCTATGTTTTAAAGTATAGCAGATGTATATATCGGATTGAACTGTGATCACCATTTTATTTTAGGTCACTTTGTTGTTGGATGCTGTTCTTTCTTTCTTTGCTTCTTTCACAACATATTTAATACAGTTAGTCTATCACAATATTATTATTTATTTATTTTACTAATTAAAGCAAAATACTGATATATAATTTTTTTTTTTTTTTTTTTTAGAGTTTTATATTTTCTGACTATGGATTTTTTTATTCTATAGTCGGTATATGATTATGGGGGCAGCCATTTTGCCTGAGCTGCTCTGAACAGTATTTAGAGAGAGAATTTTCAGCAGCTTCATGGACATAAAAGCTTGTGAAAAGGAGAAGGCCTATTGACTTTTTTTTTTTTTTTTTATAGGTGAGTTTTCTAGGCATTCTCTGTGACCTGGGGGGGAAAAAAATCACTGTACAGTAAGGGTCCGTTTACACTGCACAGGACAAATACCGGCGCACTGGGCCGCCGGGGGACAGCTTTTCTCCGGTCTTCTGCAGGGAACTCCCAGGTCACTACCCACCTTGTGGTCACTTGCAATGACACCTGACATACAGGCATCGTATAGGAGGGACAGTCAGAGACATGGTTGGGTCACAGATAGAAGATCAGGACAGGTGGATTTCAATTGTAAATGGGTCAGAATACCAGAAAATTGTACAGTAATCACTTTGAAAACACTGCTAAGGCCATCACAGAACTGAGGATGAAAAGCGTGGGCTTCTAGAAGGCTCAGATGACTGGTTATTGGGCAGCTGGATGGCCCTTTAAAGACATCAAGGAGATGCGCGCACTCTAAGGGAGACCTTGAAAGACCTCCAACTGACCGGTTGCCTATTTTTTCTCTCGTCTGCATCTGTCAATCAAACTGTGACTTCATGACTCAGTAACTACATAATCCAGTCCATGTTTCATGAAGATAAATTTGAACTATGGGCAATAAACTTTTCAGACAATTGACATGCACTTTTACTTGTAACAATAATTGTATGTTTTGGGATATTCGGTTGCTTTTGAGTTGGCCTGTCTTTGTTGCCCACACCTTGATCATCATTTTCACACCACCTGTTTCGTCTGGTTATAGCTAGTAAATGTCCCTTTACATAAGGGGATGTACTTTCTATAAACAATCATTTTCAGGTCAGTCAGTGACCAGTACCCTTTTCATTGATTACACATTTATTGCAGGTTTACGATGGGCAATGATTGAGAGTATTTAGTTGATACAGCAAATTTTTGCACAGTAATCATTTCTTGTAAAAATCTCTCTGAACTGTCCTGTTCTCAAAAAATTGTAAAAAACAGATGCCAAGCCAGAGAGACTCACTCATGCGTAGCAAGTATTGGCTCTTAGTTCAGGGAAAAGTGTGCAAGGGGAGGAATAAGTATTTAAAAATATTTTTGTGCATAGAGCAAGATTTTTTGTCAAAACGGGTAGGTTTTGTTGGTAAATCAGGCTTTTATTAGGTATCCTAATTCCAGCAATAAGCATGGTCACTGCCCCATGTTTACTATTGAGGTTGTGGCAAAAAAAAGGTTGTAAAATGCAGCAAGAAGTAACACAATTTCAGCACGGCTCGTTAGTATATCTGTTATGAAACCTGCTCCTGGTCAGACAGGCAGTAAATGGTTATTCCCACAGACTGTCCAATGTTAATTTTGTTCCCATGGTAGATCTTTAACTAGTGGTGTTCTGCATAAAAACCTCTACAAATTTCATTTTTCAGATGTAAACTGGGGGTCTTCAACACAAGCCCTGACTTACCTGAATGCACTGCAGCACACTATTCGGCTGGCAGGTGTAGAAGACCATGTAAAGAATTTCAGGTACTTTTTAATGGCTAATATGTTTTAAAGCTAAATTTCTTAACACAGCAATTTCTCTTCAACTCAAACGAAGAACTTTCTATTTATTCTTGCTCTTTTCATCAAAATTGTCCTTCAAATAAAAATATGTTCCTTCTAGAAAACCATTTAACAATTTTCTTCACTCAGCAGTAGTATATTCTATTAGTATATCCAACCTGCAGTTCTGTAGAAACTGGAACCAGTTACCGAACTCTCCATCTTCCTGCTGATGTGTAAATCAAATAATAGTAAAACAGAATTGCAAGACATGAGTGACCCAGTGACACTTTTCTAGTTTCTGCCTATGTGGGGATTGTGTGAACTGTGCCGACCTTATAGACTATTCGGTTTTGTAATGCAAGTTAAAAGCTGCAGTTAACTTACTTTGAATTCTGCTGTAATTTGTTGCCTCCTTCACTTGAAATATTAGTTGAAATAGTTGCACTCGTCTTTATTTAAAATAGTTACGATAAGGAAATAATTAAATTATTATATTGCATTTATATTGTGTTAATAATGTATCCTATGCTTCCTTCCTGCTATAACAGGCCTCAGTGTCTTGTTTTAATTGGTGCTCCAAATTCACGTCCAGCCCTCCTTCACTTGGTGCATGCCTTTACAAAAAATGTTGGCTTGATGATATGTGGTCACGTGCACATGGTAAGCTCCTATCCACCCCTCATT
Source organism: Phyllomedusa bahiana (assembly GCA_025379985.1). Taxonomy (NCBI): domain Eukaryota; kingdom Metazoa; phylum Chordata; class Amphibia; order Anura; family Hylidae; genus Phyllomedusa; species Phyllomedusa bahiana. Next base: position 104,694 of record JAODAL010005007.1, read on the forward strand.
TCCATTGTCTGTCTGTCTCTGTGTAAATTGTAAGCTTGTGATCAATATTTTTTTTTTTTATTATTGGAGTTTATTTTATACTAAGGCTATGTTCACACTGGTTATTTTGGGACACATTTCGCCATGTATTGAGAGCGTACTGCGCTCTAATACTGGCGAAATGCGCCCCAATCATTACGGTAATCCACAGTTCTCATAGAGAACTATGGATCCCGCCCCCTCTCCCCGCGTATACAATACGATCGTATTGTAGGCGCGGGGAGATAATTGACATGTCGGGGGTACACGCCGATGGGCAACAGCTCCCAAACACCCGGCGCCCTGCAATTAGCTGTGTGCGCTTACCCTAAGCATAAAAACTGTCCATATGAACGTAGACAATAGGAGAGGCTTTCCAGTAAAGAAAATAAGCAAGAATTCCATGGATAAATACAAATCGATTAGCAAACACAACATTTAGGGCTTTACAATTGCACCACAAACACACATAACTGATTACAGCATGAAATAATATTAGTCAGAAACTGGCTTGTAAACTATAAGTATGGTATTGAAGACAGTGTAAATAAGATTTTTTTCCAGCATCCCACAGGTACCACTTTTTATTATAAAATCACATCTTTATTTCATAGAGTAAAAAGTAGCCAATGTTGCACCATCGGTAATAGCAGACGCGTTTCGGGCCCCAGCCCATTTTCGTTGCTTCATTGAAGACAGTACTTTTAATGTCTATGTAGAATTGGTACACTGTTTGCAGGAGTAGTTTGTGTCCATGGGTTTTGAAGGGCATTGTTACCAAAACGTGGTTGTTTTCTGGTTAGCAATTGTATCAGACCTATAGGTATGACTATGCGAAACGTGTAGGTCCAAAGAAAAAAGTTTAAAGCCAGCTCACCATATGATTCAAGTCAGCCTGGGATCCATCCATGCACGTATATCGTCCAGAGGAGATGCATCAACTTGTAGAGAGAGGAGGTAGGGTGACAGCACGGAGACAGAAAATCCCAAATGTTGGATAAAATCAGACTTCTTTATTTCATTCCATTAAAAACAGCAACACCTGGAATCTGTATAGGTCTAACGCGTTTCGGATGAGACGCCACCCTTACTCATAGTCTAACAAAGTGTACTAAACATACATAATATATAGCCAAATACACATTAAAAACATTAAACTCATCTGTGTCGCGTGTAACCCCGGTGCCCTGAGAACCTCGATGTAACTTCCGGACACTGAGAAGCGAAAACGGAATTGACATAGTGTCATGCGCACTGCCGACTCGAGAGCAAAGCCTGGAAAGGGCAGAGAGAAGAGTATAGATGACGACATCATTGCCTAGAAGACCCGGTAGCAATTCCGGACGCTAGAAATAGAAGCAAGATTAGCATAGCGTCATAACCATTGCCATCTCCGGGACAAAACACGGACAGGGCAGGGCATGCGCAGTAAAACTAAGGGCTAAGACACTATACGGAATAACATGAGACACAGGGTAAATGAAGAAAAATAGTAACAAAGCAAAACAGACTAATAATAGAACACAAGTAGAAAACCTCTATTCAGGGAATATATATAATACTTTGAGTCACTGTAATAAGATATAATTACTCTGAAATACATTTTTGTATATATCTAATTACAGCTGTATATAATCTGAAAGAGATGTTTAAACAGACAATAAGAAAAAATCCCATGTATCTAAAAAGAGAAAGCAAACCCGACCACAGTTTAATAATGAAACATAATCTCACGTTTTACATTTAAGCCCCTCGGGTATGCGGTATTAAGAGTGAATATCCAGTAGGCTTCACGGTCGTGCAGTATATGTTTAATGTCTCCACCTCTCAGAGGTTTACTAATTCTTTCTATGCCAGTAATGCTTAAGCCCTTATCATTGTTGTGGATCTCACGAAAATGCATAGAGAGGCTGGAACGATTGCGAATTGTATTGTTAGTGATGTCATTAAAGGAGTTATGCCAGGACGTGCCTTATCTGCTAAGAAGCAAATATAAACACAGCCGGCTGAGCTGAGAGAGCTAGAGACACAGCCAGAGCACAGAGCCGTGCATAAGGGATCGTGTGAAATGTTCACGCAAATAATCAAACTACAACTAGTGGATTCTGTATACAAACGACAACAACTTTCTCCACAGCAGCTTGAAAGCTCCTTCATGTTCCCTGTCATCAGATAAAGCAGGGATCTACTCAGATAATCACACTACAACTAGTGGATTCTGTATACAAAAAACATATTTCTACCCGGTGCCTTGAAAGCTTCTTCAGCTCCCCCTCATCAGATAAGAAGCTTTCTCTGCGCAAGCCCGGCCAGCAGCTCTTGTCAGGTCGTATCTAATGCAAGCTTTTAAGTAACTAAGGGCAGGTAAGGCAGCCAGTAGCTCTCTCAGGCTGCAATTTTTGTAATCACATATATTTAGAAAAGTGATTAAATACCCATTTTGGAGGATCCCACATCAACATTACATCGTGGCAAAACCCCTTTAAGGTGCTCCAGGAATCTGATCTTAAGCTTACGAGAGGTGCTGCCAACATATTGAAGATTGCAAATTGTACATACTGCCAAATATACTACGTAACATGTATTTGATCCTATGTTGTTTGATGCCTTCTATATCAGAAAAAGAAGTGGAGGGATACACAAACTGACAGGTACAGCAGGGGTTTTGGAACCACATTTATAGAATCCACAGGTTTTAAGCCACGTCGGCATAGTTTTATGTGACTGAATTAGATTGGGAGATAGGATGTTATCTAATGTTTTAGGCTTTCTGGGGACCACTCTACAGCCCTGGGAAAGAATAGATTCCAAAAAATAATCTTCACCTAATACTGGAAGATACTTCTGGAAGATTTTTTTGATATAATGATATTGGTGGCTGTGATCTAAAACTAGGGTCAATTTAGAATCAGACTTTGTTTTAATGTTGTTCGATGGAAACAATAATTGCTCCCTAGACTTCTTCCTAACAATTCGATTTGCCCTTGATAGCAACCCATCAGGATAACCTCTGGATATGAGTCTACCTTGAATTCTGCAGCATTCTACTTCAAAATCTTGTGCAGAAACGTGTAGGTGCCTGTCCTGTGTTTTTTCACCTTAAAGCAGGGGGAGATAAGTTATTGCAAAGGAGAGTTTGGTGAAATGTCACATTATGCTGCCTGCTTTGTTGGTGTTGGTCCCTAGGAAAACTTAAATGGTGCAGTCCCTTTTGGTTGAAACTTTATACCTAGGTGGAAGACAGTCTGAGACTGGATCTCACAGCATCTGTCTGGATGTGCTGAGCATGTGGTACATTCTATGTGGTGGGGCAAGAGCTTGCTAGGTTGGGACACTGCTATGCCTGTCAAGAGAAGCTTGATCAAAGCTGCTTGGATCCAAAACCCAGGGCAGCTTTTTTTTTCCCTTTTTCCTTCTATTTTTCAGTATCAGTTGGCATGGACATGTACTATTTTTTTTTTTTGTTTTGTTTATAAATTATGAACTTGCTGAATAATCAGAATAAAGTATGTTTGAAGTTAGTCTCTTCTCTTTATACTCTTTATAGGGTCCTCGAAGACAAGCTATGAAAGAGCTGCTTACAGACCAGGCTAGATATCAGAGATGGCTTATTAAAAACAAAACCAAAGCCTTCTATTCCCCTGTACATGCAGAAGACTTGCGGGACGGAGCTCAGTATCTTATGCAGGTAAAAGTTTATCCTTGCATCCTCTAACTTGCATATATTAAAATGTTGCAGAAACCACCAGTTGCCTTCATTACTATAGATTTACAATAAATGTATAATACAGGCAGTCCCTGACTTAAACCGTTCTGACTTACATCTGTCCCTTAGTTACAAACGGAGACTTATGGGGCATGTTGGCACTTGTAGTTCCATGTTCCACAACAGATAGTAGCTGTGGAACGACACGTTCCAGCATGCCACAGCAGTACATGAGGTGAAAATGAGGACAAATCTTCTTAAAAGGGGCCCAGACAGCAAAACAAATGTAAAAAGCCTTCCCTGCACTATCCAAAACTAAACCTTTTGTGCTTGAGTTACATTTAAATATACCTGTTCCGACTTACATACTAATTTATCTTAAGAACAAACCTACAGTCCCTATCCCGTTCGTAACCCGGGGACTGCCTGTAGTCAAATTTAAGGCCTCTATTTCAATGTGTATACTGTGATACGAACATTAAACGGATGCCTCTGTTGAATGCCCTACAGTGACACTTGTCAACCATTGGTTTCCAGTAGCCTAAGGGGGTTGCAAAAACTCGTTCCATAGTTTTACTTGTTATCTGCTGAAACAGAATCCTATTTTTATTTCTGCTTTTTAGGCTGCAGGACTGGGGAGGATGAGACCAAATACTCTAGTTATTGGTTTCAAGAACAATTGGATTCAGTCAGATATGAAAGATGTTGATACCTACATTAACGTATTACAGTAAGTATTGGAAAATCAGAGAATATGTAAATGTGTGTATTATTTAAGTATATGTAGAATCTCTTGATCAGCCAGAACGTTGAAACCATCCGACCAAAATTGTGCAGGCCTCCTTTGTGCCACCAAAAGAGCTGTGAAATGTCAAGTAATTTGCGAGGTAGGGCCTCCATGCATCAGACTTTCTTCTTCCAGTCCTCCCACCGATACTCAGTCATCTTAAAATCTAGGGAATCTTAGACGCCAACTCTTGGTCATGTTCTTTAAACCATTTATGAACATTTTTTGTAGTGTGACTGGGTGCATTATCCTGCTGTTAAGGAACACCATTGACCTAGAGTAGGGTACGAAGAATGCAGCAATGTTTAGTTAGGTGGAACATGTCAAATTAACGTTTACATAAATACAAGGAACCAAGGTTTCCTTAGTAGAACATTGCCTGGAGTATCACAATGCCTCCTTAAGCATGCTTTCTTCCCATAGTGCATCTTGATGTCATCTGTTCCCTAGGTAGAATACACGCAGGCATGCACACTGTAATGGCCCTCTTCTGTGCCTCCATGGTCCAGTTGTGATGCCCATATGAACATTGTAGGTACTTTTGGTGGTAGTCAAGGCGTCAACATGAGCACTCTGACCAGTCTACAGCTATATGGCCTCATGTACAATAACCTGAGTTGCGGTGTGTGTTTGAAAACCCTTTTATCATTGGCAGGCAGCATTCATTTTTTTTTATGAATTTGTGCTGCATTAACTTTTAGCACATGCATCAGTGAGCCCTGGGCACCCATGACCCTTTCACTGGTTCACCATTTATTCTTTGTAGGGCTGTTAATTGATTTTATATATTTTGGGG
>JAODAL010005007.1:112500-148882 GCA_025379985.1 Phyllomedusa bahiana
ATCATCTAAAGATACCAGCAAAAAATAATCAAGTGCACGTAATGTATACCTATTTTAAACTTTTGTTTTTTTTTTCCCTTTTTTTTCACCCTAGTGATGCTTTTGATTTCCAGTATGGCATAGTTGTGATTCGTCTGAGAGAAGGCCTAGATATTTCACATCTCCAAGGCCAAGGTAATGAAGTCTAATGTGTGATAAACTTCCTATAAAACAGTAGTAGAGGACTCTGTAAGCTTTAGCACCGGGTTTTTTTGGCTGCTAGTGATATAATAAACACAAATTCTGTATAGTGAAAGGTGCAATGTTGAATCACATAAAGACCTACTGTTTTATAGGAAGTTTTCTCTAAACTACTCTCCATGCATCCTGATTGGTGTATGCCGTTCTGGTTTACATCATTTAGATTATGTTCAAATCTTGTGAGAATGCCAGACCTGTATGCATCTGTTGTATCATACCTTTAAAGGCGTTGTCTCACTACATTGATTCATCTTACTTCAGTCCGGTTTTCTTGGTTTCATTTTGAGTTCAGGGGTGTGTTTACTGGCTTCTACTAGGCTGCAGTAGAAGCCAAGTCTGTAGCTATAGCAACCAGTGCTGGCAGCCTCTCAGGATAGATCAAACAGGTCTGTAGCTATAGCAACCTGAGGAGCTGATGCAGCACAGACAAGATGGGATATCTCAGAATAGGTAGGATACTGCTAATGGACACACATTGTAAAGTGACTTGTTTCTGCAAGATCTTTAACATAAATTGCAATCCTTGTAGTGAGATAACCCCTTTAATTAAAGTGTTGTTTACGGTCTTTTCCTGTGGCACCGTATGAAATGTTTACTGGATAGTACTGGTTTACTGTAATTTTTTTTTTTTTTTTTTTTTTTTTTTTACAATTGGGGCCTATGGACATCTTGTTTCATAGTTTGTAGGGATGTACTGCAGGCTTTTGTTAGAGGTTTTGTACGATCTGCTCAGGTTATTTCTCCATTGTATGCTCAAGCGCAGATTTGAACAGAGCCTTACGCTATGTCTACACAGCAAATGTAAAAATGCTGTCCAAAATCTGACAGCATTATAACATCACCGTACCGCGGTTTTTGGTGCGGGTTTGCCCCAAAAAATGGTCTGTTTTCGGATTTCTTACCGGCTCAGTACATTGACTATACTGGAATCCAATGGAAGATAGAACATGTTCTATCTTCTGGTGGAGGGCTGTGGTTTAGAAACCCAATAGTAGAAAATCCATGCTGACTACAGCTCAGATTTTCTATTGCGGTCTATGGGCACTGGTCACTGTCGAATTTCTGTGGATTCTTAATTCTGAATCCATTTAAAAATCCGACTGTAATCCTGTGCTGTGGAGACATAGCCTTGTCTCTTAGTTTTTGCTTTAGAGTGACTGTACAATTCTATAAATGTTATTATCGTGTCTGTAATCATGTGCCGCATAAAACCTAGTTGGAAAATAAATCCGCAAATGGGATCTTTACTTGGCGTGTAGTTTTGGTAGCCATAGTTTTAGCTTCCATTTGTTTATCGGTGATAAATACTCATGGTGTATCCATAGCTGAAACACATGTTCAGTCCCCTCCCTTTTCTTTGAAATACCATATTTATGACTTGATCAAATAGCTGTGGGAAAGTACTTAATAAACGAATAGGAGCAAATGAAACTTTCCAGTGATTCGAATGACATGACGTGTGGAGACAAGAATATCACGAAGGTCATGAGGAGGATGCCAGAGGAAGGTGTGACAGGACATGCTATTATTGAAGGGCTTTCACCCCTCCCTTTTGGCAAAGGTCTTTGTAACTGTCGCTGTATGATAGGAAACAGAGACCAGAAAAGCATAGAGGTCCTAATTATATGGCGAGGGTTAAGTTGATAGACAATAACTCTGCTGACTGATGGCACAAATTGTAAATGTTGCCTCCTCTCTCTCATGAGCAGACAATGGGAGGAATGTATGACGTAGCACCGATGTTTTTCTACCCTTTCACTGCCGCATGTGCTCCTGTTTGTTTTACATATTGATATGTTGAAGAACTTACTAGTACATATGAACCAGTTTCATAGTTTCATAGTTTGTAAGGCTAAAAAAAGACAAGTCATCCATCTAGTTCAGCCTGTTGTGCTAAGGTGTTGATCCAGAGGAAGGCAAAAACCCCCAATGAGGTAGAAGCCAATTGTCCTCATTTTAGGGAAAAATTCCTTCCTGACTCCAATCTGGCAATCAGAAAAAATCCCTGGATCAATGACCCCTCTCCTGAATCCTAGTCACTATAACTTGTTATATTATTACGCTCCAGAAATGCATCCAAACCCTTTTTGAACTCGGTTATTGAATTCACCATGACCAGTCCCTCTGGCAGAGAATTCCATAGTCTCACTGCTCTTACAGTAAAGAATCCCTTTCTATGTTTATGTAGAAACTTTCGTTCCTCAAGACGTAAAGGATGCCCCCTTGTTCTAGATACAGCCCTGTGTATAAATAAATCTTGGGAGAGATCTCTATATTGACCTTTGATGTATTTAAACATATTTATTATGTCCCCCCGAAGCCTTCTTTTCTCTAAACTAAATAACCCTAATCTTGTCAATCTTTCTGTGTACTGTAGTCCACGCAGTCCTTTTATTATTTTTGTTGCCCGCCTTTGTACCTGTTCAAGCTCTACAATGTCTTTCCTGTGCACTGGTGCCCAAAACTGTACACAATATTCCATGTGTGGTCTAACCAGTGACTTGTATAATGGGAGAATAATGTTTCTCATCATGTGCATCTATGCCCCTTTTAATGCACCCCATGATCCTATTTGCTTTGGCTGCTGCTGCCTGACACTGGCTGCTACAATTAAGTTTACTGTCCACCAGGATTCCCAAGTCCTTCTCCATGTCACTTTTACCCAGTGTTTTTCCATTTAACATGTAATCATGTAATGGATTTCTCTTCCCCATGTGCATAACCTTGCATTTATCAGTGTTAAACCTCATCTGCCATTTCCCTGCCCAGGCCTCCAACTTATCCAGATCCCTTTGTAATAACATATTATCCGCTATTGTGTTGATTACTTTACAGAGCTTAATATCGTCTGCAAAGATCGATATTCTACTGTGTATTCCCTGTGTATTCACTTCAAAGCTACAAAGATTGTCATATCGAAAATATTCTGAATAAGACTCAACCCTTTATACCAAATGCAAACCATCACACATTTTAGCATGTTTACTTAGGGCAACTGCACTAGAATTCTGGCACAATTTGCGCTAAAATACTGGTGTACATTCTTTGCACCTTGTTTATTATGCGTTTTTGATAGTTTTTAGACCCATCCAACAAAAGGTGTGTAGCCTCACAGAAAGGAGGTGTGTCTTAAAGGAGTTGTCTCATTAAAGGGGTTGTCTCATTACATCGATTCATCTTACCTCAGACCTGTTTTCTTGGTTTCACTTTGAATACAGGGCCGTGTTAACTGGCTTCCACAAGGCTGCGGTAAAAGCCAGGTCTGTAGCTATAGCAACCAGTGCAGGCAGCCTATCATGAGCGATTAAACAGGTCTGTAGCTATAGTGACCCGAGGAGATGATGCAGCCCATACAACGGGGATATCTTAGAATAGGTAGAACACTGTTAATGAGATGTATTGCAAAGTGACTTGTTTTTGCAAGGTCTTTAATGTAAAAAGCAATCTTAGTGAGACAACCCCTTCAAGGTTATGTTCTCACAGCTTATTTTTTTGCAGTGAAATAAGCAGTTATTTCACAGAGGAAAGGTGCTTTTATAAGCATGTTTTTTCATTCGTTTTACAGGTTTTCATGTGATATGTCTTTTGGTGCTTATTGTTACATGTTTTTTTCAGTACAGGGACCTTTATTGTATTCGACCCAATTTTGGTGCGTTTACGCACTGATTATGGGCCATACAGGAATGATTAAACAGGTCTGTAGCTATAGCGACCTGAGGAATTGATGCAGCCCATACAAGAAGGGATATCTCATACAAGAAGGGATATACTGTTATCGGACACATATTGCAAAGTGATTTGTTTTTGCAAGATCTTTAACATAATTAGCAATCCTTGTAGTGAGACAACCCCTTTAAATCCAGACTTTTTCTAAATGCATTCCTCTTTTGATTTTTTTTTTTCCTGAACAGGAGCTTCCTGTGTATTGTGGCTCATCTAGCAGTCCATAAATACTCGATCCACTGTTTCTGCTGTGAATATCAAATCTATCAGGTTTTGGAGCACTACATAAAAATTGGGAGAAACCTTTTGCTGCTTATTTTATTCTTGGAATGCGTAAAATCTCGAGTTAATTCACTAGAATAAAATACAGTGCTGTGAGATGAGAGAATTTTTTTTTTCTTTTTTCCTTTGATGCACAAATCTAAAACTCAAAAGTTACTCATTTTATTAAGGAAAAAATCCTCTGCACATGTTAACATATGTATTACTCTTGCACTATCTTTTATTCCTGGCAAATGGTTCTCCACTGGGAATTCTTTACGAGCAGCTGCATCAGAGACTTATTTATAGATGAATGAAATACCACAGGAAAGACTGGTTTCCGGCAAGAGAAGCTATTGTGCTATTTTCTTGAAAAACAGCAATGCCTGTTTTATGGGTGTAAAATAGGAGGTAGAAAACTTGTAAGACTTTCCCTATCCCTATTATTGTCTGATCTGGACTGTGCCTGCTTTTCCTGGTAGACCACTATTTTTGGATCATTTATTACTCTGGTAGGTATTCGTTTTCGAAGTTGGGCTTTTCAAATTATCCTTTTTTTATTGTCACATTGTTCTGTCAGGAAAAAGTGCAGCATTCCCAATAAAATCTCTGTAGTTTATTGAAGAAACAGACGATTCCACACTGGTACGGTAAAAACGGGAGCTTACGTGTTAAAGGGCCGTTCACACGGCTTATTTTGGGCACGGATTGCAGCCATATTGCGCGCCGTACTGCACTGCAATACGGCTGGAATCTGTCCCAGCCATTCCGTCTCTCCAACCGGGTCGGCGAATCCGCCGGGCGGGGAGAAAGTGACATGCACATTATCTCGACGGGATACGCTCCGTGGATAATGCATGTCAATGGGGCTGGCGGCGCCCCCGCCCATTATTCAAGCCGTAAATGTGGGCGAAATCCGTCCCGCAATTACGGCTTGAATAAGCCGTGTGAACCGACCCTTAGTCTAACACACAGCCATAACTCATGGCATGCTCCCATTTTTGTCTGTACCGGTTTGGAATCGTCTGTTTCTTCAATATACTACCAAGATTTTATTGGGAATGCTGGGCTTTCTTTTTTCTATTTTGCTGTAGTGAGCCTGGTGCAGTTCACACATGTACTGTGCATTCTCAATCAGTAGCAGGTGAGCTGGATAGTCTCCATGTGTGTTACATTGTTCTGTTGGTTTGGGGGCCTTCATTGTAATAATCCAGATATGGCTGAGTAGTCTTGTTTTTGCAAGATCTTTAACATAAAAAGCAATCCTTGTAGTGAGACAACCCCTTTAACAAGACTACTCAACCATAAAGGGGTTGTCTCACTACAAGGTTTGCTTTTTATGTTAAAGATCTTGCAAAAACAAGTCACTTTGCAATATATGTCCATTTTCAGTGTCCTACCTATTCTGAGTTATCCCCTCTTGTATGGGCTGCATCAGCTCCTCAGCTTGCTATAGCTACAGACCTGTTTGATCTATTCTGATAGGCTGCCAGCACTGGTTGCTATAGCTACAGACCTGGCTTCTACTGCAGCCTAGTGGAAGTCAGTAAACACACCCCTGAATTCAAAGCAAAACTAAGAAAACAGGAGTGTGGTGAGATGAATCAATGTAGTGAGACAACCCCTTTAAGTCATGTCTGAAAATGTGTGCCATTCAGCCGGCTTTCCCATTGTCGTAGTGCCTTTTACGTTGTGGCATTGTCAACAGGTGACAAGGTTATTGGCAATCAAAATTCCAAAAAGGGCTTTGTAAACTATACAAGCATTTCCAAAGGCTTATTTATAATGCGATTTGCAGCATCCTTGGTATGCTATGGAAGGAACAAACATCTAGGAAAAATGGGAAGGAGTCTCATATGTTTAATACTGCTGCATAAGCCATTTCAAATTGTTGTGTTTAGCATAAACCTTAGAATACATCATTACTATACAGACTGATTCTAGTTGACTGCTTAATATGCTATAGTCACCAAAAATGTGATTTGTGAAATGTAACCTATTCCTCCGTAACAGATAATTGACAAGTAGTCTGTCCCCTCACCTTAGGAATAAGGAATGCTTAAGTATTGCTATAGCAGAATTGAATGCATGTTGCTAGCGAGTATCCTTCATGGGAAGGAGTATTTGTTCTTAACAAGACCCATTTTTAGCTTAAGAGAGGAGAACTTTCATTTCAGTTGGGGTTTTCTTCAGAAATCTATAACAAAGGAGGTTTTATGTTATCTACCATTCCCAAGCACATTTCACAATTCTTGAAAATAATGTAGTAAGGCTGATGGAAATTTCCTTTGGTTCTTTGCACAGCTTTTAGTGTAGAGGAGCACGTTGTGTAGATTAGGAATAGGATTGAGACCATTTTACCACCAGACATTTTATGCTACGGTCTGCCTTTGTCCTGGAAGCAGTTTTTAATTGAAATCTTAATTAGTACAGATCTCTTTAGTTTGTCTGAGTGGAAATCAAAAGGTCAATAGTATCTGGTCAATAGCTGTCTGAGTCTCTGGATGTCAGAGTTGCTTCCGAACCCAATGGCCCAGATTTTTTTCCAAATTCGCACCAATTTGGAAATGTACTGATAACTTTCTACATCAGTTTTGAGGGTTATAGTACATAACTAGTGTCGGTATATCTGAAGGAAAAACCAGTTACTAAGACACAAAAGATCATGGTACGAGTATGTGCAGTTTCAGACCTATTAAAATTTGAAAGTAATGATCTCAGTCTTATTGTCCTACTATAAATCTTTACTTTTTGTCTAACATCGGAGGGTCACTTGACCTTTTCAGGGCTTGACAAATTCTCTTTTGTTCTTCAAACTCATGTTTTGTTTCTTTTGTTTTTCCAGAGGAATTGCTGTCATCGCAAGAGAAGTCTCCTGGCACCAAAGATGTAGTAGTAAACGTTGACTATAGTAAAAAGGCAGAGGCAGAATCTTCAAAACCTTTCTCAAGTGACACCACCTCAATGATGAGAAAAGGTATGAGCAGAACTAGTAAGAGATTATTATTTTTGTTTCCTTCTGGTTAATCCAATTGCTTGGTGAGTTTAGTTGAAAAATGTGCATCTAGATAGTAATCTAAGGGGACAGCCCTGCAGAAGTGGAATGGGTGGCTGGTCGGATATATTGAAGACCAGCCTTTACCAATCAATAAGTCTTTTGTTGCTAAACACGCTTCATGGGGTCGATTTAATGACCAATTAAAGTTTGTTTTGTGTCTCTGCGATTTTATTTGGTGTACTTGTATGATATTGTGTCTTGTGCTTTTGAGAATTTTTTTTTTTTTTTGTGAGTTTTGGCAGTGGGGAAAATAGGTATTTGATACACTGACAATTTTGCAAGTTTTTCCACCTACAACGAATGGAAAGGTCTAATTTTATAGTAGGTACACTTAAACTGTGAGAGACAGAATCTAACAAAATCAGAAAATCTCATTTGTATGATTTTTAAATAATGAATTTACATTTTGTTGAATTAAATAAGTATTTGATACAACAGAAAAACAACTTAATATTTGGTACAGGAATCTTTGTTTGCAATTACAGAGATCAGACATTTCCTGCAGTTCTTGACCAAGCTTGCACACACTGCAGAAGGGATTTTGTCCCCCTCCTCCATACAGATCTTCTCCAATTTTCAGCCCTGGGCGGGTCGCGGCTACATGATTTCAGTCCCTCAAAGGGGTTTCAGAACGGGGGAAGTTTGACATCTTTTGTGTTTTCTTCCATTTTCAATAATTGCACCAACAGTTTTGCCTTCTACCAAGCTGTTTCCCTTTGAGGGTTTGCCCACCCACCCTTGTGCGGGTTCAATTTTGTCCCTTTGGCCTTTGACACCTTTTTGGGCCTTGGACATGGGGGAGAGGTTGGAGTGTGATTGATTTGAGGCGGGTGTCTTTTATACAATAAAAGTTCAAACAGGTGCAGTTAATACAGGTAAGACCAGGTAGGGGGCTTCTCAAAAAATTAACGGGTTATAATGATCAAATGTTTACGCACAATAAAATGCAAATCAATTTTTAAAAAATTAACAATGTAAATTTTTTGTGTTTTTTTCTTTAGATTCTTTCTCTCACAGTTGAAATGTACCTATGATAAAAATTACAGACCTCCCCATACATTGTAGGTGGGAAAACTCACAAAATTGGCAGTGTATCAACTACTTTCCCCACGTATAACGTGGTTAATGTTTTGATACGTAAAAATTTATAAATTAATAATTAGTGTGGGTTTTTGTGTGTAAATTTATATAAAATTTAAGTTATATATAAAAAAAAAAAAAAAATAAACATTTTTTTTCCTTTTAAAATCCCACAAACCTTCAGTAACCGTTTACAGGTTACAAAACCTCAATTTTAAATTTTTTTTTTAATGGAATAAATTTTTTCATGGTTTTTGTTTAATTTCTTTTTTTAAAAACCCCCAAAGGGAAATATTTAAGCCTTTTTAAACGAAATCAAGCTAGGTGCGGCCAAAAACAATAAAAAAAAAACCCTAATTTTAAATAAACCCCCAAAAACTGCGAAAAATCATTTTTGGTGTGTTGTGAATTTAAATCCATTTCCGGGGAAAAAAAATAATTTTAAACGAAAAAACCTTTTTAAAAACCTTTTTTTTAAAACAAGTTTAATAATGTTACTTTTAGCAACAGTTCTAAAAGTAGAAATTTGGGACCTTTGTGTTTGAATTGGGAAAAATGGGGCCCGTTGCCCATTCACCAAATTTTTTATGCACCAATTTATTCTTGGAAATGGAAAACTGAACATTAAGCTGTGATTTAACATTTTCACCGTATGTTTAGTGGGGTTTTGTAGGTTCCATTTTGTTTTGGGATTGTCAGTAATAAAAAAATGGGATTTCTTTATGGTTCATTCTTTATTTTTATTCATTTCATGTTGGTTATTTTTGTTTTTGTGGTTCTTTTATCATGATTTCCATTGGCTGTTAACATAATTAACATTGCCTTTCATGTTTCTTTCTAAATAATATCCAGATGAGGAAGACGATGGAAAGACACAACCTACACAGCCTCTGTTGAAAAAAGGCAGGCATTATCATTTTCGTTTTAGTCGCTTCACTTTTTTTTGTCTTTGGTTTTTTTTAAACTTCCTCCTTTTTGTACTGTCTTGTTGCTTTCATCTTTACTTTCTGTTCCTTTTCTTTCCAGACCACAAAATCTTGTAGAGGCTTCAACCTATCTGAAATTTTAAGGGAAAAAAAAAAACTGATTTTTTAATTTTTTTTTTTATTTATTTTTTTTAATCTCCTTTATCACCTATCTACAGAATAGCTGATAAATGTATGATCGATTGGACCCCCAAACAGCTACTAGATTGGGGCAGGCTTTCCCCAGGCTGTCTCTATCAGCCTCATAGGCTTTAAGTGGAGCAGCATTGTAAATGTTTGATTGCCATACTATTGCAACTTTTCTTCACTGCGTTTGTGCTGTGAAGAAGAGATGGGAGACTTGACCCCTGTTCTAGTGATTAGTGGGGGCCCCCTCAGTCATACATTTATCCTGTGGATAGGGGGTAATTGCTATTTATAGCAAAAAACCTTATCATATAATTAAGTAGACTTAAAATATTAGATAGAATTTTTAGTCCTTATTACCGTGCATCTTAAATCTTCTTTAATTGCCCTTCTTTTTCTAGGTTCTACTCTTCTTCTTCTACTCTTCATATCTATTGCATGATTTTCTATTTCAGAATGCTAATCTTTAGGCTTTCTCATGGTATTTGCGTTTTGTCCTTTTATACTGCAAATAAGTTGAACATGATATCTTTTTTATATAATGCAAAGTAGACTAGAAATTCTTCATATTTAGGCCTGCAACAATAAAGACTTGCATAGTCGTCTATATATTTGTTATGCATGTTATCAAAAAAGTAAGTCTACAGTCATTGCATAGAAAACATTGTCTCTCACTTGATTGTCAATTGCAAATTATATGCATGTGCTGGAAAGATTTTTAGGATTTTATGTTCTTTTCCACTTTTGTTCTTTATGTACAATAGTCAGGTTTATTTTTTTGGGGCTTTTGTGCATCTAAAGCAACACTATTTTTGGCAATTCATTAAGAACGAAATTTCCAACTCTGGGACCAACAGCACCAGAGTAAGATGCTCAAAATGTATCCCTCTTTCAGCATTCTTTACATTTCAGCTACAGTCCTATGCCACTTTCTGACATAAATTATATTAATGTGTTAAGCTCCTGAACACACATCACCTTTTATTAAGCTAAATTCTCTTATTAGACTAGACTAGTACTATTGCCACCAAAAATTGTCAACTTGTTTAATGTTAGAAAAATGGCATAGATCAAGTACTTTGTATGTTTATGGAACTTTTCAAAAAATTGTAGAGGCAAATGTAGCTTTGAGCAACTTTGAGCCTCAATTAGAGAATGACGGCTTCAGTTGCATTACTGTAATATTATAAGTGCCACTTTATGGGCATTTCTATTGCCACTGTGGCCTGAAGATTCACAGACTCTCCATTTTATACCAGATTTGACATGACTTCCATCAGTGGCAGCTCTTTGGAAGAGAATGCGCTTTTTTGGTGTTTGACTGAAGTTCCTGTTGGTATAGAATTGTAGTCCATTGCTGTCCTTTTCTTACAAAACAGCATCATACTTGTCCATACACTGTGTGTGGTTTAGTATCTTAATCTTTCTTTGCTTTAGTGGAGTTGAGACATTATACTAGATGTAACCTGTGGACAGGTGTAGGGTTATTCTGGAAGAAAGCAGTCAGGATTTTTAATCCTGTACAGCTCCTTTTAAAGAAAACCTTTGGCCTCTGTTTTAGTAAATTCAATTTTCCTCATAAAAAACTATTCTGGGGGAATCTTTGCTAAAATTTCTTTTATGTAGTCCTTTTGTTATTCCTTCTGGAAAATCATTACTAATTTGTCTGCTAGGTGTTAGCATCGTCCAGTCAGTGCTGATAGTCAGTGTGTTCAGGGACACACCCTCTAAGAACTGTAATGGTAACACCCATCTGACATATTTAGGAATACATTTCTAGAAGGAATAATAGAGGAACAGCAAAACACAGAGTAGGTGTTCCAAAACTGTTATTTCTCAAGGATTTATTAAAACAGACATGTCATACGTTCTACTTAAAAAAAAATATTGGGATCATATATGATCAATGCTGATAATTCACTTTCTTAACATAGAAGTTTAAAGTAGCTTCCACTGTAACCACCAACCATTAGAATTACAAATGCTCCTAGAAACCTATCTTCTTTGTGGCACTTGATACATTGAAGTAGATTGATATTACCGTATTTTTCGGACTTAAAGACGCACCTACTGTATTTTTCGGACCTCAAGACGTATCACCATTTTCCTCTCAAATTTTGGGGGGGAAAAGTGCGTTTTATAGTCCGAAAAATACGGTATATCTTTGCAGTCCACTAGTTGATTATTCGTACCAGCAATGGTTGCACATCATCTCAAGATCTGGTATTATACACCTTTCATTTGGTAAATAATAAAGAGTAATTTCATGTAGTAAAAAGAGAAGAGGTGTGTTATCTAGGCGACTGTTCTGTGTGTAGCCAACTGACCAGTCTCCTATTATGGCAGCTAATTTTCAAGCTGCAACTTGAGGGTCGATAGCTACTGGTTGGTGATTGAGTTAATTTAGATTTTGTAGACCTTTTCACTAGATTCCTATGTAATACCAATTTCAAATGTTACCGTTAAATATTTTTTTTTCCCTCTTATTGTAGACTCTAAAGGTCAAGGAGTTGCTCTTAACTCTGCAGACCAGAGACTTCTGGATGCCAGCTTACAATTCCAGAAGAAGCAAGGCAAAAGCACAGTCGATGTGTGGTGGCTCTTTGATGATGGAGGTAGGGCCACCTATAGACCATTACCTGAGTGACTAAGCTTTTCATTGGTTCTGGAGAGCCCCCATACAAGTATGGCTCACTTTGCAGAAGTCATAAGTGCTATTGGTAAAAAGTCGTCATAAATTTATTGTCTGATGAAAACGTAACCTTATACTACTCTACTTTTCTATACAGTGCAAATACACTACTCACAAAAAGTTAGGGATATTTTAGCTTTTGGTTGAAATTTCAGGATGAACATAACATTTTTTGAACATGTTTTTTTAAAATGAACTAAGGAAGGGGAACATCTCTCCTTAAGGAGAGCACCGAACGAACGGTGTGTAGAGATTTGTTTTGCCTTTTCGCACTCTACTAAGCATCTGCATATCTCAAGGCATTATGGGAAGGGGGCTGAGAAGGCCACAGCGACCTCTGTTGGATGTAACAAATCCTCAATTTGCTTTTGACCTACTAGGTCTTGAGAAAGCAAAAAGGATTTTAGCCAAACCAGTATCTCATCTGCAGACAACGCGGTTTCAAGATTTTTGTCCCTCATCAGTGCAGAGCGATACAAATCTCTACATGCCGTTCGTTTGGTGCTCTCCTTAAGGAGAGATGTTCCCCTTCCTGAGCCACTTGATGCCTCCCACACAGCCAGCTAGTATCGCTCTGCACTGATGAGGGACAAAAATCCCGAAACAGCGTTGTCTGCAGATGAGAGATACTGGCTTGGCTAAAATCCTTTTTGCTTGCTTTCTCAAGACCTAGTAGGTCAAAAGCAAATTGAGGATTTGTTACATCCAACAGAGGGTGCTATGGGCTTCTCAGCCCCTTTCCCACAATAAAATGAACTAAATGAGACCATCTCTTAAAGGAGTTGTCTCATTACGAGCTTTCAGCCTGTCACTGTCCCTGGTAAGTTGAACTGAGGGGCGTGCTTCTTGGTCTGTCTGTTCTGCTCCCTCTCCCCCCTCCCATCAGCACACAGGCAGCTACGTAACTTCAAATACAGGGGGGAGGGGGTTTGCTCTCAGAGTTCACCCTGTGTGTGCCTGCCTAGGTCTGTTACGGGGGGAGGGCTTGATCAAATGAGTGTAGAGAGGTCTGTGAAGCTGCTGTGTATGCTAATAGAGCAGAGGGGATGCATGTTTTCCTATATCCCCTGCTTAGCTTACAAGTCTCACATCTCCAGCAACAACAAGGGCAGTGATACTATACCAGGATGTGTCCCTATACAGGAGAACATAAAGAAATTCACATGCCCCCTGATCTGTTATAGTATTGTATAGTCACGTTCCAAAGACATATCATGATTATAGTAACAGACAGGGTCAAATGCTGTCACATCTATCTGTGAGAGAGCAGGAGGAAGCAGGCACACACAGGGTTAATCCAGGCAGCTCGACAACAGACGCCAGAGTCCTCCCCCCCCCTCCCTCCTCCTCCTCCCCTCCACTCCAGAAGCATTCTGTGCAGGAAAGGGGGTCTCTGCTCCGACCTGTCTTCAAAGGTGATGATCATTCAGACCTGACAGCCAGTAAGATTTAAAGGGTCAACAGGTCGGCTACTTTTAGAGATTTGAGGAGCTGATGTAGTAATACTAACAGGGCTAGCTCAAAATCAGTAGGACAATTTGTAATGAACATATATTGCAAAGTGCTTTTTTTTTAAAGATTTTTAAATTAAAACCCAATCATTGTAGCGAGACAACCCCTTTAATTTTAGAATACACATGTGGAACTGTTCAATGCTTCAGTACTTTTTGCTAATTTCTAATAAGGATCAAACAGATGTTTGAGCCCTGAATCGCCCCTAATAAATTTAGGGGATCAATTTCAATTGAAATACTGTTCACACTTTGAAATCATGAGACGAAGACAACACCTTACAATCGATCAACTGCACCTCGCAATGGCGAAGCTTCAAGCAGGATGCTCTCAGACAGAAGTGTCCACTGAGCTAAGAGTGTCACAGAGTGTCATCAGCAGGTTGTATCAGCGATACAGAGAGACTAGAGTCATAAAGGCAAAGAAGTGGACGTTCTTTGGCAACATCACACACTGATGACCAATTCATTGTAAACACGGCCTGGAGAAATGGATGATGAATACCACACAACTCCAGGCACATTTAAGGAATGTGAAAGGCACCCAAGTGTCAGGTCAGACCATTTGTAACTGTTTACATCAGCGTGGTCTGCGTGCTAGATGACTTGACCCCACCACCAGGCACAGGCATTGTCGTCTTGCATTACCCAAAGAGTATCTACGCTGGACGAGGAACCAGTGGTCCTCAGTGATGAAAGTTGATTCACTCTAAGAAGAAATGATGGCAAGCATTGATGCTGGAGACGTCAAGGAGAGGTACTGGTTAGGTACTCTTGCCGGTCTTATAGCATGCAGACCACGCTTATGTATACGGTTATGAGTGGCCTGACATGACACTTGGTTACCTTTCACCTCCATTAAACGTGCCTGGAGTTGTGTAGCATTCATCTGGTTCCACAGGGGCATTGTTTACAATGAAGCGGCCATCAGTGTGTTATGTAGCCAAAGGACATTCACTTCTTTGCCTTTCTCTGACTTTTACAGTCACTTTGTATCTTTGTTGCAGTCTGCTGATATCTAAGCTCAGTGGCCACTTCCGTCTGAGAGCATCCTGCTTGAAGCGTCGCAATGGTGAGGTATTGTTGATCAATTGTAAGGCTATGTTCACACGGCTTAAACTGGGACGTATTTCGGCCCGTATTTCGCGGCGTAAGCGCTAAATACGGGCGAAATACATCCTAGTCAAGCCCCAGTCATAGTTCTCATAGAGAACTATGGATTACGCCTCCTCTCCCCGCTCGCACAATACGCTGCAGGGGGAGATAAGTGACATGTCAATTACTAGCAGCGAATACGCTCCGCTAGTAATGAATGTCTATGGGCCGGCGTGCTAACGCCGCCGCCCCCACCCTGCATCATGGGAGTCGGCGCGAGCGCCTGTAGTCCCGGCGTAATTGCGGGGCTTAATTACGCCCCACAATTATGCCGTGGGAACATAGCCTAAGGTGTTGTCTTGGTCTCATGATGTCAAAATGTGAACAGAATGATGAGGAAGACTGTTTAAATTCAAATTTATTTTCTATATTTATTGGATGATTCAGGAAACAAACACCTTTTGCGAAATTTCAACCGAAAAACCAAATATCCCTAACTTTTTGTGAGTAGTGTATGTACATATAAGTAATTATAACCTAGTTTAGACACCTGACATAAGGGATCACACAGTGCAATAATATATCCATTATAATATGTATAAGTGTTTCGGTTCCTGCTCTCTTTGAAATCAATACAGGACCAGCTGGGGACCGTGACCACACCTTAATCTTTAATAAGAAGCAGGTTTTTTAGATCTGTTTTGGAACAAAACTTCAGAGATTGACCAGTAGGGAATCTGCCGCTGATTACTGTTTGGTTCCTATACAGTACATCCTCAGTTGCTGTGTAATTTTGACCTTATTCGTAATGTTACTCCCGGAGGCTAAATTCGGCTGCGTTTGCCAATCGATTGAAGCTGGAGTCTTTGTGCTTCATGGTGTAGCTGTGAGGCTTGTGCATAAAATTGAGGTTATTTTTTTTTTTTTAATGCAATCTCTTTGGTCAGTGCTGAGCAGTACATGAAGGCCTGAGTCATGTCAGCTTTATAATGATGGTTCTGGTATCCAGTAGTTACAATCCTGATACACTTTCAGTTATAGTAAATATATTCGCAACATTGCACTAGGAATACATGCCTAGGGCCTATGTGTGTAAAGGATATGACCTTGGTAAACCACCAATATGGCTGTAAGGATACTGAATTAGTATAGACTACAGTATTTAGTTTTCCCTAAAGCATAAAATAAATGTTATCTGTACAGTTCTAACAAGAGCTTAAGGCCTCGTTCACACGGCTTATTTTGGGACTGATTGGAGCCGTACTGCGCGCTGTATTTGCGCTGCAGTACGGCTCCAATCCGTCTGTCATTACGGTTCTCTATGAGAACTGTGGATTCCGTCGCTCCTCCTCACTCGGCGAATCCGCCGCGGGGGAAGAAAGTGACATGCACATTATTTACGGCGCGTATGCGCCGTAAATAATGCGTTGTCTATGGGGCCGGCGAGCTGCTACCCCGCCCCGCCCCTTATTCAAGCGTAACTGCGGGTGAAATCCGTCCCGCAATTACGGCTTGAATAAGCCGTGTGAACACTGCCTTAGACACATTTGTAGGACAAATGTAACAAAATGACCAAATATTACAAGTAAAGAGGGTGCGTGCATTGCCATATATTGGATGTTGGATTTGTATGGCGGTTATGACGCTTGTTTCATCTTATGGTTTTTAAATGGAAAACAGATGGCAATCAACCTTTTCTTCATTTGCCTTCTATGTTCGGGTTCTGTACACATGACTGATCTGTGTTATCTACAGTAGTATTTATTCTGCTTACATTTACACTTAACACAGCTCTGGCACATTGTCGTCCATTTTATTAACAAATACGTTATCTTTCTGCTCAGGTTTGACGTTGTTAATTCCTTACTTGCTGACTACCAAACGGAAGTGGAATGACTGCAAGATCAGAGTGTTTATCGGTGGAAAAATAAATAGGATAGATCATGACCGGAGAGCGTAAGTTTGATCCTTTTGATGCATACAGTTACTTTTTACGATTAGTAAAGTATATGTGTATCTCAGAACATGTATAAGAGGATCTCATACCCAAGGTCCACAGGCTAAACCTGGCCCACCAGTTATTTTATGTGGCCCACAAGAGCCTAGACATTGCATTTAGAGATGGACAGGGTTAGGATACAGAAGGCAACTCACATGTGGTGGCACAACTCTGACAGCCCTATCCAGGCACTCTATCCACCATTCAAGCCTCTTTAGGCTATGTTAACAGGGCTTAATTGCGGGACGTATTTCGCCTACAATTACACCGTGTGCTCGGGGGCAGGGGAGCTGGCAGCCCACCGGCCCCATAGACATGCATTATTCTTGGCGCGTATACGCCGTGAATAATTGACATGTCACTTCTCTCGCACAATACGGCGAGCGGGGAGAGGGGACGTAATCCATAGTTGTCTATGAGAACTGTGGATTACCGTAATGACGGATGTATTTTGCCCATATTTGAGCGCAGTACGGCGCGAATTACAGGCTGAAATACGTCCCAGAATAAGCCGTGTGAACATAGCCTTACCATCCCTTGGAAGGAAATCATAATACTGATGTGACACCCCCCGTTTTATAAGGACGTCTCACTCAGTCTGTTATTATTCCTTAGTAGAAAAATATAGTGATACATGTGACTAGCTTTAGTTGCCCCAGCAAAATTCACTATCTCAGCAGCCGCTGGATACAATAGTAAAGGAACGGTCTATGGTCAGACAACCTTATTAATATAACACAGTCAGTGAAAAATTGTTAGTCAGCTCACCCCAATATGATCCAGCAAGGATGGTGTAATCTGCACGCCTCCGCCTAGAGCCTCAGGGCGCACTCCACACGGCACTAAACAAAACACGTTAGAGGCAGCGATAATCACCAATCCAAAATGCAGTAAAAATGTGTTTCCTTTATTGAAAAGCCATAAAACTTACAAGCGATGCAAGCGATCCCATAGGCAAACAAACACCTCACCACCTCAGAACAAGCTTACGCGTTTCGGGTGTGCATGCACCCTTAGTCATAGCAACGACTATGCTATGACTAAGGGTGCGTGCACACCCGAAACGCGTAAGCTTGTTCTGAGGTGGTGAGGTGTCTGTTTGCCTTTGGGATCGCTTGCATCGCTTGTAAGTTTTATGGCTTTTCAATAAAGGAAACATATTTTTACTGCATTTTGGATTGGTGATTATCGCTGCCTCTAACGTGTTTTGTTTAGAACCTTATTAATATGTATGCTTTGTGATGCTATTGGCAATTATTGTCTTTTTTATTCTAGTGCAAAGATACACATACAATTATTTATAGCCTGTTATTTAAAAAAAAAAATAGTAGTCTTGGGTCACAAGGACATGTCAAAAAGTGAATTTTGGGATAAATTACACACTCAGTCACATGCACGGATGAGCTTTTGTTAAGATGACATCAGTAGCGTAATCCAATTTGTCACTTACGACCTTACTATTTATAATGATCCATTACATTATAATTATAAATTCTTTCTTGAGAAGTGTGGGAAACGCTGCTGTTCAAAGTAGTGTCCTCCCATTTAAGAGCAAATTAAAATCCAATTATCACTAAGTGATCTGCTGACTTGAAATGGGGGAATGACAAAAGCATTAAGTAATAAAACTTAAGCCACCAAAACTATTTGTACCGTGACATTATGATCTGGACACGTGAATTTAAAGAGAAAATGGAGATGAAATTAAGGTTCTGGATTGATTAAACAACACTTATCTAGTTTGAATTTGTTTATACCCTTACAACACCAAAACCAAAGGCACGACCAAGCAAATTTGTGGTACTCAGCCGTTACTTACTTATGGGATTTTCATAGTTTTCAATTCTTTCTTTGACATTCCTTTTTGGTTTTGTTTTATAGGATGGCAACGTTACTCAGCAAGTTCCGAATTGACTTCTCTGACATTATGGTGCTTGGTGATATCAACACAAAGCCAAAGAAAGAAAAGTATGTTTGTTGGTTTGTGGTTTATAAATGGGTGCAGGATCATGTATTTTTTAATTCTGGTTTTAATATTGTTTGGATATGACCTCTGTTGCCTAAAACTATTAGATTGTTCTTGGTAAAATAAAGTTGTACATTTTGAAGAAACTATAACATGGGTTTGACTAACCCATTGATATATGTTGCCAATAAACCATTAAGAATTATGTTGAGAGCCTGTCACAATATAGTCCCAGCTCTTTGTGACTCTGCTAAATAATGTCGGGACTTTTAAAAGGAAAGTGTCATCAGAAAATGACGTTTAGTTTAACTCATGTTTTTATGTTAAAGTGTATACTATCCAGTAAGCATTTCATACGGTTCCACAGGAAAAGACCATAAACTACTCTTTACTTAAAGGGGTTGTCTCACTACAAGGATTGCTTTCTATGTTAAAGATCTTGCAACAACAAGTCACTTTGCAATATGTGTTCATTAGCAGTATCCTACCTATTCCTAGATATCCCCTCTTGTATGGGCTGCATCAGCTCCTCAGGTTACTATAGCTACAGACCTGTTTGATCTTTACCAATAAGCTGCCAGTGCTGGTCGCTATAGCTACAGGCCCGGTGTCCTCAGCAGCTTGTCACTTCAGGCCAGTTAAAGCCAGAATTCCCAGAATTCAAAAGTGAAACCAAAAAAACAGGACTGAGGTGAGATGAATCAATGTAGTGAGACAATCCCTTTAAACATATATTTTAGAGTATTTTTGGTGTTTTTCATAGTTTTCTATGTCGTATCTATGTTTTTAAAAAGAAAATAAAAACTTAAATCCTGCAGTTGTCCTTTTGGCCACTGAACCTTATAATAGCCTAACATCTGCTCTGTAGAGACCACTTCCCACCATCCTCTTCTTTATCATTGGTGACAAGATTACAATAAATTGTGACATCAGCATATAACAACAACATAGCTTTTCAGGATTCACAATAGGTAATGGTTGCAGCTTCCCTCCTCTGACATGATTCTGCAGGTCAAGCGGGCTAGAAAATAGCATAGTTCCCCAATTTAAAAAAAAAAGCAGGAGGCTTAAAAATTTTTGCAGGGACACGCCCATTTTCCCCGGTATCCACCCCCACCCACCAAACTGATAACGGCTTTGGAAAAAAAGCCGGGTAGATGCCCTTAAGCCGGAGAAACCCCCCCATCGCGGAGTGCCCCTTACAGGCAGGTGACCCCCTTGTAGCCAAGTGATCCCCCCCTTTACCAAATAGACCCCCCCCTGTTACCAGGTAGTCCCCCCTTGTTGCCGGGTAGTGCCCCCTTCTGTTGCCAGTAGTCCCCCCCTCTTTTGCCGGGTAGGGCCCCCCCCTTTGCCAGGTAGGTGCCCCCTCTTGCCAGGTAGGTCCCCCTTTGTTGCCAGTAGTGCCCCCTCTGTTGCAAGGAGTGCCCCCCTGTTGCAAGGTAGATGCCCCCCCATTGTTGCCGGGAAAGACCCCCCATTGTTCCCCGGGTAGATGCCCCCATTGTTCCCAGTAGATGCCCCATTGTTCCAGTAGATCCCCCCCTTGGCCAGGTAATCCCCCCCTTGTTCCCCAGGAAAGCCCCATTTTTTGCCAGCAGACCCCCCCCCCCAAAGCTATAAAAAGAAAATAAAAAAAATTCCACTTACCTACCAGCTCCTCACACCCCCCTCCCACCATCTCCTCAGGGGCGCGGGGAAGTGGGACAGCCGCGTCACCCCCGCGCCGCGGGCACTTCCCCCTGCGCCGCTGCCTTACATAGGGTCCGTACATACCGGGGGAGAAGGGGGAGGGAGCGATCCCTCCTGCCTCCTCCCTGCACAGGGGGAACTCCGGGCGGGGAAAGCGGGCGCAGCGGCCGCTTCCCCCCCTGTAGGAGCGCCCGGCGGCCCCCAGGTGGGCCACTAGCGCTACTCCGCGCCGCGGCCATTTAAAGGGCCCCCCCGGCCTGCGGCGGCGGGGGAATGCCAACTCCCCCGGGAGGCGGGGGAAAAGGGCCCCAAATAGCGGGACCCCCCCCCCCCCCCCCCCCGCCCCAAAAACGGGAAGTTGGGATGTTTGGGAAAAAAATCTTATAAAAGTCGGTGAGTCCGCTTCATGCACAGGCCTTATGAACCACGTCATATAATATTATATAATTTTATATAAAAATTATAAATAATATTATATAATATAATAATATATAATATATTAAATATATATATATATATACACACACAACAGCAACCAGGGGCGCACTATCACCAAAAAATTAGGGGTTTTTGGGTTTTAGATGTAGTTTATGGAAAATGTTAAAATTTCACGCTAAAAATATTTTCTCCTGAAAATGGGTATTTTGTTGTAGCAGCAAAATTGTTTTGTCATTGCAAAGCCCCAAAAATATTTATGGGTTTTAAAACCTCAAAAATGTCAATGTCCAAAAGTGTCATGTGGCCCTTGAGCAGCAGTTACAGCTTGATAACGATGTCTCATGCTGTTCACGGCTCCAGTTGTTGACTGCTGAGGCATGGCATCCCACTCAGGTCCTTGAGGTTGAGGGGTACAGAGTTACAAACTTCTGCACGGTGACTCAGCTGATCCCACAGGTTTTCTGGGAGGGGTTTAGGTGTGGATAAAGTGCAGGCCACTCCATTTGAGGTACTCAGTCTCCAACAGCCGTTCCCTAGTGATGCGACCTCAATGAACTGGAGCATTGTCGTCCAGGAAGATGAAATTAGCCCTGTGTTGTTCAGCGGGGGGCACAATGAGGGAAATTAATGTGTTGTTAAGTAGCGGGGCTTGTCACTGTACTATTCAAAAAGTGTGGGCAGTTCTGTTTTTGACTAGAGACACCTGCCCTACACTGAAACACTACAACCACCAAAGGCTCATCTGTGACTGATGCGTAGTGCTCTCCTTGACGTCTCCAGCATCGTTGATGGCCTTCATTTCTTTTCAGAGTGAATCTACTTTCATCACCGAACAGCACTGAGGACCACTAGTCCCTCGCACCCATAGATGCCCCTGGCCCTATGCAAGACAATAATGTTGGCTTGGGAAATGGTGGGGGAACCTTGCGGGTTTTCCTAGCACGCAGACCACTCTGATGTAAACGGTTATATACAGTCTGACGTGACACTTGTTTGGTTATGTGTTTGCATGATGTCTATTGGGCATCTGCAACATGAGATGTACCTCCTTTTCTTTTGGGGATTTTTAAATTGTTTTTAAAGTTTGTCTCATTTTGTATACCAATAAAATATGTCTAGATCTTTATTTACACTTTTTTGTAGCAGGTTGTAGTGATATTTGACTAGTATAGACAGCATTTCTGAAAATATACCTTTTTAGTATGGATGGAATGACTTGGTTGGTTCTGTTCAGCGTAGGTTTGGGTACACTGTAAGCTTACTTGGCAGATTGTATGGTAGAAACTGATGGTATTGTTATTGGCACACTGTTTGGTATGTCACATGCTCTCATGTTATTCCATATACTTTTATTCAATGCCTTTTATTAAATAGAAAAGATTTAGATATATTATCCAGAGAGTGTGTTTTGTAATCTATAATCTTGTTAGTTGTAGGTGTAAGGCACCTATAAAGCAAAAACACTTCAAACTGAGATGGGACACCCCCTTTATTTTTTACTTTAAAAAGCTTGCAAGTTTCTGATTGCGGGGCTAGTGTTTAGAGCCCGTGTTTATTTTCTGGGTTTCTTTTCCATCACTTAGCAAATCCAGGATTTGGCTCTTATTTCAACCTATCACACCCCCTCAATTTAATTTCCATCGTCTGTAGCTTCAAAAAACATCAATCGGATTTGTCTTGTTGTAGAATGTACTGTATGGGAATGAGCCGATTCCCATGAACCTCCGTAATCTCCAGAAGTTACTTCTCTTCATCTTTTTATGTTTATTTGTGGAATAATAATTTCCACTTTTCTTTTATAATTTTTTTTATTAGCGTGAGTTGGATTTATGTTGGTAAAACTGTGACTTTCATGTCTGAATTGTAGATTCCCAAAACTCTACGCAGCATGGACTTATTTCTAGTACTACTATGAAATATGATTGCAGTTAACAGTTTGCGCCTTCTTTTTTGTCTTTTCTGTTGCTTTCAGTGTGGCTGCTTTTGAAGAGATGATTGAACCATTCCGGCTCCGTGAAGATGAAAAGGAACAGGATGTAGCTGATAAAATGAAAGAGGAAGAACCGTGGAGAATAACTGACAATGAGTTAGAACTTTATAAGACAAAGGTATGAGTTATATCTTCAAGTATATATTTATCTGGTGAGTAATGCCAGTGTTAAAGGCATATTGACAGAACATTTGGGACAACTGTCAAACATTTATGGCAAATCCTGATGATCGACCCTAAATATCTGAGATGAACCCTTTAAAACCTTAGAGTATTTTACTGCTGAAGCATAAGTATATTAAGAGTAATGTTATAAAGATGACTTGTACCATATACTCCTTTATGAGCCGAAATAGAGAGCCAGCTTAGAGCGTCTCTTCCATACATTACCTGGTCAGCTAGTCATTTGATGTCCATCCAGGCATGGATAATAATAGCAGTCTTCTGACTTAAAAATGGGCATATGGTGTCAGGGGTATTCCTGATGTTCCCCTCCCAGGGGTTCATAAGTTCAACTGGATACTAGTCGACAGTTAAGCTCTGTCCACACTGGCGAAGGAAGACCCAGGGGGTGCGAGAGGATACCCCACTTGCCCATAACCCTGAACGACTGGGAGAGATCCGTTTACCTGTAGCGGTGAAACAGAACTCTGCCAGCCCGGTAGACTTCCACAAGTTGAGTGCCAGAAACCTGCCCAGGGCAGCGCTAAGTTGAAGACCAAGGATACGGACGTATGGTTCAAGTGATCGAGACAACAGAACACTTCAGGATCAAAGTTCATATATTTTGATTGCCTTATGGGCACACTAGACAAACAAGACATACATAAGGGATACAGCTATATATATACTGGTCAGAGGCGCAAATAT
Organism: Phyllomedusa bahiana; assembly: GCA_025379985.1. Classification (NCBI taxonomy): domain Eukaryota; kingdom Metazoa; phylum Chordata; class Amphibia; order Anura; family Hylidae; genus Phyllomedusa; species Phyllomedusa bahiana. The sequence continues at coordinate 136,228 of JAODAL010005007.1, forward strand.
ATCTAGAATATGGGTACACACAAAAGAAGCGGCAAGATGTGTTTACTGACTTGAGGTTAGCTTGGTGCTTGGCTTACATAGGGGATGAATGAAGCCTGCCGGTCCTGGATGCTCCTGGTACACTTGGCATAACCCCTTTCCCAATAGAGACAACGCTGGGCTCCTGGGGAACCCTACTTTTATCTACAGTGGGACATCCCCCTGCACACCCGCTGTCACACCCTCTCCCACCACTTGGACAGTCTACACTCCTCTCCCTCTTCTCTTGTTTTTAGCTAGTTTCGAACCCAAAACTGACTATATTTTAGCTTGGTGATGGGGCAGAACCGTGGAACTGATACCATTGGAACCGGATGGGCCCAAGCTACGCTGAGATACCAAACTCTGGGTCATTGCTCTGTTCTTGGTACCAGTTTCCTGTTTCTTCCTGCCCGTTGGTACTACAAAGGAGTGAGTGACAGCTATGCATGTGGGGCACTTTCGTATTTACAAATATGAACTCGGGGTGTTCCTGTGACATGCAGTTATTCCATAAAGTGGGCATGAAACTGGCACCTAGCTGGCTAGGAATGTAATTGTTTCCTGCTGTAGGACCTGATCTCCTGTCGGGATGGTGCCCAGCTCTCCATGATGTGTCCCTGCAGGTGTGAATTTGCACATGCCATGTTCTTTGAAGCTATCAAGACTCTTCCTTATTGACCTGTGTTGAGCAGTGGGGGAGCGTAGGTGAAGTCCTGAATCTTGCATCCTGTGATGTGAAAGAGAGCGAATTTGGGTGAAATTACACAAACTGGATGGTGAATTTTGTCATTATCCCCACATATGGGATATCTGACATCTAGAACGCTAAAGCTTCTAGCTATCCAGGACAATGGAGCATTGCACTTAGAACACCTGGATTTATTGAAATATTATTGATTTTTAATGGCCCTCTGCAGTGTTAGTTCTTGTACTTCCCAAAGAGTCTTCATGCAGCAAAAAGCCTCATAATCTGTTTCTAAAGGAAAAACCCATAAAGTAGGGTCTGCCCAAACTAATACAACTCCAGTTGTATTTGTCTCAGCCCATTGGGCCAGTCATTGAACCAATATTTTATTGACAACCGTGTGATTAAACAAGATAGGCTGTAAGTTGTTGTTTTAGCAAAACCCCTTCATGAGGATAGAGACCACCAAAATCTCCCCCCACTACCACCACCATTATATATGCTAATAAAGAGGATAAGGGATTCCAGTGCTGTAACATCTTCTGGCCTGTTAAAACATCTGTTCTATTTTCAGCTTTGTACCATCTACTATACATTCTTGAACCTTTACAATGTCGTATTCTTTGCTTTACATTAGAGTCATCGTCAGATCCGGTTAAATGAATTGTTGAAGGAGCACTCGAGCACAGCCAATGTTATTGTCATGTAAGTTAAAATATACAGCATAATGGGATTAAGACTTATGTACATACTACAAAGGGGTGTTACATCTTTCTTGTACTAGTACTTTGTTTCACATTTTATTTATAGAAATTTTTAAAATTAAGGAAAGTTACTGTGAATTGGACCTAAATGCATTTATACGCAACTGAATAATAGAATAAAATTAATTTTTTTAGTTAATAGGTACAGTACTCTAGAGAATTAAATAGCTATCTCTGAGATAGGTAATTAATTTGGGGTCCAACACTCAGTACCCTTTTGGTATCAGCTGTTTGAAGGTGCTGCAGCAACTTGGTGAGTGCTGTAACCACTTAATTGCTTACTTGGCACACTTCTGTACTTTCAGTACCAGTTTTGACTGGTATTACAACTTCATCAAGTAAATGGCACTGGGCTGTCCTACCAGGCACAGCTGCTGCTAAAAGCATGGAGCAATGTATGATAAGCAAAGCTGATACAGCACTTGCCAGATAGCCCTAACCCTTTCAAACAACTGATCTCTGGGTCTGCCAGGAGTCGGATTTTAATGGCCTGTTCTTAGAATATAAAATCGATTTCTTGTTTTTCCATAAATGGGAATAAGTATATGTTGGTATTACATTGAAATAAAGTATTCTTCTCTTCGGTCAATTTGGGACTACTCGGGGACGCATCTGTCATTGTAGGGTTATCAGGGCGTAAATGGCCACTACAAGTATATTAGATATCTGTTGTATCAAATGAATCAGATTGGATGTGTTATATTTTCTTAACTGTTTTGTTTATATCTGTTCTTAGAATAGCCCATTTTAAAGATGGCATTGATACCTATGTATTTTATGATCATAGAGCTCAATTTCATTTATTTTTAGCCTAACTGCTTGAAATTTTTTTTTTCTTTTCTTATTATAGGAGCCTTCCAATTGCAAGAAAAGGTGCTGTATCCAGCGCACTTTACATGGCTTGGCTAGAGGTGCTTTCTAAAGATCTCCCACCCATCCTACTTGTCCGTGGAAATCACCAGAGCGTCCTCACTTTCTACTCCTAAACTCTGCCAGCTGCAAAGCTCCAAAGAAATGGTACTTCAGTGGCTTGGATGCAGGCATCATCACATTCTCTAAACCCTCAGAACTTCTTCTTTTTCTTGATTTCACAGACTTGAAAGCACACGGAAGAAAGTAACTTTTTCCTTACATGAGAATCTATTGCAGTTTTACTGCTTCTGTTACATTATTGGTGGATTCCGGCTTCATAAGGGAGATTCCTATGTATGGGACTCAAATACATGGAAGTTTAGTTCTCTGCTACTTGAAAAGCAGCAATAAAAGTGTGTTTGTTTTTATTTTGACCAGTGAAAGGATTCTAGATTTGTAAAAAGCCTTTAGCCTTGAGGTGCCTTTTTGAAAATTAACCAAACGTCATCCATACCCCCTTTTTTATAAACTTGTATAGAATGTACAATCTGCCTTTCAGCTAGGACTTTAGATAGATCAAAACCTTTAGTTTCTAGTTTCTTCCATCTTGACGATAACTTATGCTGCTTCTCCGTCTTCCACCAAGCTATTCACACTTCTATTACGTCATAAATGTTATTATTTTTTATATTATTTTTCTTTAAAAAATGCACAGGGTTTGAACAAGACAGCTTTTTCAACAATAAAGGATTATGTGACCATATTGGTGTATTGGAACAAATGAACAGGTTATATGGACCTCACTATACGTGTCCTATAGTTATAGTAGTGTCTTAAGCCGTAAGAGTGGGTGTCACAAACACTGGTAGAACACTACTTTAAATAAATTCCAATTTTCAAGTAATAATCGGTGTGGCAGACTATTATGATATTGTTATAGACCTTTAGCGGTTTATTAAGGCTGAGTTTGTTATTGTGTTTAGAGATTTTACTTGTGATAGTTACTAGCCCATCCAGAGATCTTTTGTGAACATGAAAAATAAGTGATCATCGATCAGCTCAGGTTAACTCTGCAATGACATTCTCTTGGTAATCTATATTCACTCCTAGCACCCATGAACATGAGGCGGACATATTTTGCCATTACCCACTAGTTAACCTTCAGAGGTGATGAACAATATGAAAGTCATTTAGCAATGGCCTCACTAGTACTTCTGAATGAAAAGGCTATTTTCACCAGGAATGCAAAATTATTTGTCCTAGTTAGACGAGGGTGAAAAACTAGCAGGGCTGTGGAGTCAGTATTCCGAACTTCTAATTACTCTAGTTTTCCACATTCTGCTTCCTTTTTAACTATAATAATTCATAAATTTACTGTACTAAAATGGTAACATAAGGCCTTTTTTTTTTTTGTTTTTTTTTTTTTTTTTGGTAAATAGGGACCTTGGGGGAAAAAAAATGTTTATATTAAACTTTCTAAACTTCCCTAAATTCCTCTAAAAAGTGAATATGCAAAAGAACTATGCGTTTAGTAAAATAATTATAGAATTTTAATAGGTAATATTTCATTTCAAAACCACAGTTGGAGTCGATACATTTCTCCCAACTCTACAACTCTACCCCAAATGGACTCCGACCTCCAGAGCCCTGCATACTACAGTTTTCATGCTTGAATAAATAATGATTGTGCATTCTATTGCAGGAATACTCAGTACATTTCTCAGCTGTGTTTCCATGTGTTATACCTAGATGTTGAAGTATATGTCCAGATTCCTTTTTGCAATGGTTTATATGTGCAATAACCGTTCTTGTGGTGAGGGAAGACATTGGGATTGTTTTGAATCTAAGCAAATTCTTGTTGAACTATGCCTTACTCGATCTGCATTACTACTTTGTGGCCCACAGGCTGGTATTACAAATATTTGTCAAACTTCTTTTTGTTCAGTTATGTCTTAGATTTTTTTTTAAACCTCTAAATATGTTTAAACAAAACCTCACATTGCATAAGCTTTGCATTCTACATTTTGAAATATACTGTATTTGTTGCAATGTATATTGGGCAGTGACTTATATGACCTAGCTGGAAAATTGCTTACATAGTCTATGAAGAGGATTAGTCTAGGACTATTAAAACTCTGAAGACGATAACCTATAAATATTAAAAGTGCATTCCAAGCTTTTCTAGTTAGAAAGTGTGATTCTATTTTTGATATGTTATATTGCACAAAGTTCTGTAGAATAAATATAAGCCCAGTGTTGAATCTAGTGACTGGGTTCTTAAAGGGTGCATCAGTAGAGTACAAAAATGATCCATTGAACTGAGCACAGGATATATTTAATGACAACTTTGTCAGCAATTTAGGGCCACATGTATGAACCTGTTTAGGTCTAAAACTCACTTTTTTGCCCATGGTAACCTATATGCAAAAGAGTGAGTTTTAGACCTAAACAGGTTCATCCGTGTGACCCTTAGTGTTCAAGAGTAGAAAAATGGAGCTGTGGTTATAGGAACTCTAATGTATGTAAGATATGTGTGTACATTAAAGGTTTTTCCATCCTGTAACTTCCACATCTGAAACAATCTCGTAGCTCGCTACAAGCCAGCCTCTGAGATATGGTTGCTCTCATGCAATTCTCCGCATTAATTTCTATGAAGCTTCTGAGTACAAACAAGCGAGTGTGCTTGGCTCTATTCTGAACTCCCATAGAAAGTTATAAGATTGGCCAAACACTTTAATGCATGCATACACATCCTGTCCTCTGTTCAATTTTGCTTTGTTTTTTACTATGCTAGGAGGTGATGAAGATGTTTAAGTGCATATATAGGTTAACAACCAGACGAATACCCGTGTTATTGGACAACACATGTACAGGTTGAATTTGGGTCCTAAATGTTAAGGAAGAAATATCCCATGTGTCAGGTTAAGTTTCAAAGTGGGCAAATGGAAAGATTTATTTTTTTTTTTTTTTTACCTGCAGGGTCTCAGCCATTGCATTTATCTATGAATATTATCCCTCAAAAATGATTGTACTTCACTGGCAGATCGCCCATACGGATATTCTTGAAGTTAGCTGTATATGTGTTGCAGGTTCTATGTGTAACTTATTTTGAACACATGAAATACCCTCTGATATGTTTTACCTGGGAGACCAGAATTGTCACATTTAACTAATGTAGTGAAATGTACAAAGTAATATTAGTGTCTTGTATTCAGAGCATGTATGAGCCATGTACTGATCTGTTGTATCACTGCTTGGTTGAACACCCCACAGCTATATTTGTACAGCATTTGTTTGGAAATAGTACTCTGATGTACATGAAAACATGTGAAAATCTGAGTGATTACCGGCTTCATGAGTTTGCAGTAAGTTGGAACGGAAGTAGGTGAATATATCCCTTATCCCAGTTTTGAAAAAGTATATAGTAATATTTCAAGTTTTTCTGTAGTTTAAAAAAATGCATGTATTCCAAACACATAGATGTCAAAATTAATGTATTAAGACCACTCAAATGAAGCATTGCATTTGCTTTGACAAAATTGGACTTGTAGAGATTTATCTTATCCAAACAACCAGTATATGTCATATGTATTGCATATGGAAGTCATAGAAAAATGCTCTCCCACTAGGGACTCAAGAGCTTGTCATGTCATGAAATAACCTTTGTCAAGATAGGGATGTGCAGAATAGATAATCTTTTATTTTCTATTATAAAAGTAATATTTCTACAGACTTCTTTAGAACCTTAATATCGTTGGGACTAATAAAATTTAAACTTTATAATAGATAATCGCTAATGCAATTTGCCCAATTTTGAAAAAGTTAACTGTCTAAGAATTTTACTGTTCACAAATCGCACCTTAAATAGGTTTTCATCACCATTTTAGCATAATTTTTTCTCGTAAAGTTACTGCAGGTATATGGTATCACTGTATATAGAATTGGACTACTAAAGAAAATGTTATCATTCAGAACATTGAAGAGTACATAATTAACAAGACATTAACTTCTACAGCCATTAAGTTCCTGTAGTCATGCCACATGTGTGATTGCTTGCAAATTGTGTAGTGCAGATGTGTGGTTTTTTTTTTACTACCATGGAAAAGGCTTCATATGTAGTAGATATTCAGATTATGGGGGTTCAGTAGTTTGGAGGACGAGTGATAACTTTCTAGGTGCATGTGTTTTGCAATGGTAGCACATGTTGAATTGCCTGTGAAGTGTTACTTAATGGAAACATGGAATTGAATGTTAAATCACAATAAACTTCTATAAATACATGCACATTGAAAGTACGTAGACATTTCTAGAACACAAATCTATCTTTTCTCTATTACCTACCTTCGTTCCACAGAGCCTATTTCTGCAGTTAGTCTGTTCGGTATGTGGGTTCTTGACTTAATCATATATTCTAAGAGGTGATGTTGATTGAACTGCTGACTTGTTTTAGTGCTGCTACCTTGTGTTTGTGACCAGGTACTTTTGCCGTATACTTTCTGTTTCCTGGAAAAGTTGCTAACGGTGAGACTATTTAATAGCCATTTTATGGCAGCGTACTATGTACAATTCATGGCTATGCTCTCACTGACCCTTTCCAGGACATAGTTGTGTGACGCACTGCATCGCAGTGATCTCTATCGATGTTCGTGTACGTATTCAGGAAATGTTCTGGTAATATTAAAAGAAGAAACCAAATTAAGTTTGTGTGTACATATTCAGATAAGATAGTACTTTATATGTGAGCAGTCATCTTTAGATGCAATCTTTGGGGCTTGGGTCGGTCAAATATATGGTTATAAGTACTCGGTGCACTTTGTCTCAATACTATTTTCTTGGACACGTTAGCTCTTTAGATTAGACCTGTTGGATAATTTTCGGTAGGATTGCATATGTTCCATTATGTACCTATATGTTAACATAATACAATTAACACTGCGTCTTTCTAGTACAAAGATTGTTATATATGCATTTGCCTAATTTAATGACATCTAAATATACTAGTAAGTGTAACAGCTTATTATTTATGATTTATATTTAAACGCTGTGCTCTTTTATGTTTGAGATTTTTAGAACTTTCCTTAATTGCGTTTTTAAAACTTATTTTTATATGCATTCCGGACATTGGACAGTAATAAAAATGTTGAAATAATGAAATTAAACAAAATTGTGTCTTCTGGTTATTCTTACAGCACCTCTCAAGCTTATAGATGTTTAGTATTTAAATTATATGGACAAGCATTTTGGTAATATAGTTCTAAAACAAATATAGAGGGTAAGTATAGTTAACCCAATAATACCAATAGATACTATTTAGGTCTTGAAAATATTAATACAAATCGCTGGACAAGACCATTAAAACATAACTTTTAATAATCTCGGGAAAAAAAATTTTTGTCTATATATTAAACTACACTAACCCTACTGAGAAGCCTATCTTATATCCTGCCTATAAATAATGTGGAAAAAGTCCCACTTGGAACCTAAACTATCCTTACCTAATGCACCCTACATCTAGTTAAGGTACACCACCAGAGAAAAGTGCATATATACATTGTGAAATAAGACACCAGTAAAAAACAGCTCTATGGCTATGTGGGAATGAAATCAATTTATTTTATACCATGCAAATCCAGATTTAATACAAAACCTATGAAAAACCGACGCATTTTTTCCCTATATTTTTTGAGGAATTCTTCAGGGGTATAATATCAGGCTATATGCAAAATGATAGTATAGCAGTATAGCAGTGCTAATAACGGGAGATATCTTCTCTTAGCATTGGATTATATCAGATAGCAATAATGCATTCTGTGTTGAGGCGACTATGTAACTTAAACATATATATACATGGAGATTCCCTAAACATATATAGTTTTGTGGCAGTGGCCAGTATACTTTATATTAGAATCACATTTTTCCACATTATTCATAGGCCGTATTTAGGATAGGTTTCTCATTAGGGTTAGTGTAGTTTAATATATAGACAGATTTTTATCAGAGATTATTAGAAGTTATGTTTTATGGTCTCGTCCAGTGATTTGTGGTAATATAGTTCTACCTGTTTTTTTAAGAATTATAAGTAAAAAGGTGAATGCCACACAACACTTAATATTACACCAATTGTAAGGATTATGACTTAATTGAGCAGAAATCCCTAATTATCCTTGATATTAAATAGCAAGTGAACTCTCAGTTCTTGAATTTCATGTGTTGGAAACAAGAAAAATGTGCAAGAATAAGGATCTTTGTATCTGACAAGAACTAGATTGAAAAGCAAAGGTTAGGCTAACTGGTCCCTCCGGTTCTCTTCCATTTTTAATAAAGGGACGGGTTTAGTAAAATCGCAGTTAAATAACTAATTATGATAGAGGAAAGGTATACTATCAATGTAGTTTCCATAAAATAACACCATTTTGCCAATAGAATAGTACCAAATAGATCTATAACCGCATCATATTGATGAAAACTCTTCTGTAAAAAAACTTTGAGATATTGGTGGACAGCAGTCTTAAAGGAGTTTTGCCACGATGTAATGTTGACGTGGGATCCTCCAAAATGGGTATTTAATCACTTTTCTAAATATATCTGATTACAAAAAGTGAAGCCTGTGAGAGCTACAGCATTACTCAGTCCTCCTTAGTTTCCTGACAGGTTACATTAGACACGACTAGGACACTGACAGGAGCTGATCTGGCCGCGCTTGCGTGTTTGCACATCTTATCTGATGACAGGGAACATGAAGGAGCTTGCAAGGGGCTGGGGAGAAAAGTGCAGTGTATGAGGCGGTCTGCTGTATAGAGAATCCACTGGTTGTAATGTAATTGAGTAAACTTTGCAGGTGCTCCTTGCTCTCTGCTCACCCCACCCCACGTCCCTCGACCCCCGTCCCCCCGTGACTCAGCATGCTTTGTTTATCTTCTCTCCTGAGCAGATGAGAGGTAAGAAACTCACTTCATGGCAAAACCCCTTTAAATGTAGGGACCAAGGGCAGGCAACTGTTGCCAATGCAAATAAAATCATGGGTTGCTCTAAAAGAGGCATGTATGCTCATGACAAAAACATAGTTTTGTCTATACAAATTACTGTTGAGGCCACATTTAGAATATTGTGCACAGTTATGGGGGGCTGTTTAGGGAACCACATAGCTGTATGGAAGTATGTGGGACATTCTCTCCAGCATGCTGATGCACATATCTACAAAAGCTGCCATACAGCCTTGGCACAATATATTTACCCCCATTCCAGGTTTGAACTGAAGAAGGCCCTGCTAGAGCAAAGATATTTTCTGCTCTGGAAATTCGTACAAGACATTATTCTAAGATGCATGTTATATCTTCTGAATGTGAATAAAGAATGTTACCCTAGCTTAGAACACATTACTTGACTGCCTTGGTTTCCAGTACCTTATGATTCCAGGCTATTCCTTCTAATATCTGTAAGGAAGTATTTAGCTAAGCAGGTGCATAGGTAGGTGATCAAGTTAGAGGAATAGGGGGATTACAGTACCACGACAGTTCATCCAACCTTTAGCTTCGTAAAAGATGGCTTAAATGGCTATTTAAATACCATGTAGAAAATTGAAGGAAAATGATACAGCTCACCGTGTGTTCCACCCCTGGAAACAGCACAGAAAGGTCAGAAGCAGCCCCGAAACATGTCCAAATCCAACAAAGGCTGCAGCTAGAATCCGGGTAGGGTAAAAGTGAAAAACAGCTTTATTTCCAATACATGGTAAAAGCGTATAAGTGACATGTAGAGTAGCAGTAATGAACCACTAACGCTTTTCTGAGAAATATCCTTAATCATAGCGCTTTTAACATGCATTGGAAATAAAGCTGTTTTTTACTTTTAACCTACCCGGATTCTAACTGGAGCCTTTGTTGGAAATGTACAAACATTGGTACAAATCTATGAAAGGATGGTATACAGATAACTCATGGGATCTTTTTACACCTAGGCCTGTAATCATGAAGAGGGAACATCTATGTCCAGAGTAAAGGAGGTTTCACCATTCTCAAAACAAGGTTGTGATGGTGAAATCCATTAAAAAAGTTCACGAAAGAGTCATCTTACACTACTTTAAAAAAGCTATGAGATTGGTTTTTTTTAATTTCGGGTGAACATAAAAATTTTTGAAAATTTCTTTAAATGCAAAAAAGAACCATCGCTTATCTTTAGAATACACATGTTCAACTGTTCAATGTTTCAGTACTTTTTGCTGATTTCTAACAAGAAGCAAACATGTCCCTGAACTGCACAATAAATTTAGGGGATCAATTTAAATTGTGGTTTAAACAGTGCTCCTCTTTATGCTGTTCACATTTTGACATCAAGAGACCAAGAAAAATTTTGAAAGGGGATAGCATTACCTCCCATTGCGAGGCTTCAAGCGGATGCTCTCGACGGAAAGGGGCCACTGGCTGGGTTGTACAGAGGTCATCACGGGTTTGCACAGAAGATGGAAGACAGAAAGCAAAGAAGGGATGTCCTTTGGGATCAGCTAAATGATGACTGCTTAATTGAAAAAATCCCCTGTAAAACCCAATGGGATGCTACACACCCCAAGACCTGAACCCCCCTAAAAAATCTTTTGGCATTAGCCAGCACCAGTAAAGCTTGTAACCCCCGTACCCCTGAACCACAATAATCCCCAAGAAGGGTGGGATGCCATGGCTCAACAGTCAATAACTCAACTTGTAACGCATGACACATCGTTGAAAGCTGAAATTTATACTCAGGCCCAAATGACACAAAAAAAAGATTTTGAATTTTCTTGGTGTTTCCCTCACTGTTTGCTGTTTTTTCTTTAAATCATTTGAGATGGGAAAATAAAAATTGCATTCGATTTAAAGGCTGGAAAAATATCCACAATCTTTGGGGCCCTCTATAGCAATCCATAATTCTGAGTTTACATACATGTAAATAAAATTGCTGGTATCCTTCCTTTAAAAAAGATTATCGCAATGGTCACTGAATAACTTGAAAATGTCAAAAGTAATGGTAATTAAAAAATTTATGAAAAAAATAATGAAAATCAGACATTGCTTTTGAATTTTGGTTCAAATGAAAAATTCTTAAAAAAAAAAATATTTTTGGGGGATGGAAAATTTATTTTTAAAAAAAAAAAAATTAGCCTTTGGGAGGTGGGGTTTTTTTGGGAAAAAGGGGGTTTTTCCCTTTATTTACTTCACAACTTAGGCAATTTTACTCTTAAACTTTTTTTTTTTTGCCCAAACCTTGTGGGGGGGTTTGGGGAGTCCCCAATTTTAAACTTTTAATAAAAAAAACAAAGAAAAAAAAAAAAAAAAAAAAAAAAAAAAAAAAAAAAAAAAAAAACAAAAAAAAAAAACAAAAAAAAAAAAAAAAAAAAAAAAAAAAAAAAAAAAAAAAAAAAAAAAAAAAAAAAAAAAAAAAAAAAAAAAAACAAAACAAAAAAAAAAAAAAAAAAAAAAAAAAAAAAAAAAATTAAAAGAATAAAATAAAAAAATTAAAAAATAAAAAAAAAATATTAATTTTTTTTAAAAAAAAAAAAAAAAAAAAAAAAAAAAGTGAAATAAAAAAAAAATAAAAAAAAAAAAAAAATTTTTTTAAAAACAAAAAAAAAACAAAATTTTTAAAATTTTTCAAACCCCCCCAAAAAAAAAAACAAAAAAACAAAAAAAAAAATTTTAAAAAAAAATTTTCCCAAAAAAAAAAAAAAGGGGTTCGTTTTTACTGTTTAAACCCTCCCAATTTGGCCAAAAAACCCCAAAAAATTTTTAGCCATTGTCACTCTTGCCCGTTTGGGGGGTTTTGGGGGGAACAAAGGGGGTTTTTTTTTATTTTTTTTAACACCTGGGGGAATAAAACCCCGGGGTTTTTTTAAAATTTTTGGGGGGGATTTTCTAATAACGGGGAAAAAAAAAATTTTTGGGGGCCAATTTAAAGAAGGGGGGGTTTTTGCAATGGGGTTAATAATTTTATTACTAGGGCCCCTTTCCCATTTTATGGGGTCCCTTATTCCTTTTTGAGGGGATTATATTTCCCTTTTCAAAGGGAAATTTTTTTAAAAAAAACAGAAATTGTTTTCTAAATTTTTTTTTTAAATTGAAGTTTTTAAACTGCTTTCCCAAAATTCCTTATCAAGACAAATTTTAAAAGTTTTTTTGAGGCAGTCATGCTCTAAACCGTTCAAACTTTTTTCCCCCCTAAAAAGAGGAAAATTTTTTTGTTTTGCAACCCCCTTTTCTCATAGAAAAATTTTTAAATGCCTTTGGCCACCAATTAACAAATTTGGGTAAAAAAAAAAGGGGAAAAAAAATTTTATTTTTTTTTTTTTTAAACTGGTTTTTTC
>JAODAL010005008.1:0-148875 GCA_025379985.1 Phyllomedusa bahiana
CTTTCCCCTTCCTCCCCTTAAACACATAAAGGCCTGTCCCCCCATCCTGTTCTCTAATAAACATGACAGCCTGTGCCCCCATCCCTGTTCTCTATATAACACATGACGGCCTGTGCCCTCATCCTTGCTCTCTATATAACACATGACGGCCTGTGCCCTCATCCTTGCTCTCTATATAACACATGACGGCCTGTGCCCCCATCCCTGTTCTCTATATAACACATGACAGCCTGTGCCCCCATCCCTGTTCTCTATATAACACATGACGGCCTGTGCCCTCATCAGTGCTCTCTATATAACACATGACAGCCTGTGCCACCATCCCTGCTCTCTAAATAACACATGACAGCCTGTGCCCCCATCCTTGCTCTCTATATAATATGACGGCCTGTGCCCTCATCCCTGTCCTCTATATAACACAGGACGGCCTGTGCCCCCATCCCTGATCTCTATATAACACATGACGGCCTGTGCCCCATCCCTGTTCTCTATATAACACATGATGGCCTGTGCCCTCATCCTTGCTCTCTACGCCAACTCTCCCGTTTTTGGCGGGGGGGTCCCGCTATTTGGGGTCCCCTCCCGCCCTCCCGGGGGAGTTGGCATTCCTCCTGCCGCCAGCAGGCGGCGGGGTTTTTTTAAATGGCCGCGGCGCCGGAGTAGCGCTAGTGCGCTTACTCTGGCGCGCCGGGCCGCTCCTAAAGGCGGGTGAAGCGGCCGCTGCGCCCGCTTCACCCGCCCGGAGTCTCGCTGTGCAGGGGAGGAGGCAGGAGGGATCACTCCCTCCCTCCCCCTGGGATTTCCGGCGCCGGTGTGTGCGCCGCACATACAGGTCAGCGGCGCAGGGGGAAGTGACGCGCGGCTTGCTCTCACTTCCCCCTGCACCCCTGAGGAGATCGGTCGGGGGCTGGCAAACGCTGCCGGAGCCTGGTGAGGTAAGTGGATTTTATTATTTTATTTTTATTAGCTATAGGGGGGGGGGGGCTCTGCCTGGCAACAATGGGGGCATCTACCTGGCAACAGAGGGGGCATCTACCTGGCAACAATGGGGGCTCTTCCTGGCAACAATGGGGGCGCTTCCTGGCAACAGAGGGGACATCTACCTGGCAACACTGGGGGCACTACCTGGCAACAATGGGGCCTCTACCTGGCAACAGAGAGGGCACTACCTGGCCAAAGAGGGGGCACTACCTGGCAACAATGGGGGCTCTACCTGGCAACAGAGGGGGCACTACCTGGCAACAGAGGGGCACTACCTGGCAACAGAGGGGGAATCTACCTGGCTAACAATGGGGGGCATCTACCTGGCAACAGAGGGGGGCACTACCTGGCAACAATGGGGGCACTACCTGGCAACAATGGGGGCTCTTCCTGGCAACAGAGGGGGCACTACCTGGCAACAGAGGGTACATCTACCTGGCAACAGAGGGACATCTACCCTGGCAACAATGGGGACATCTACCTGGCAACAATGGGGACATCTACCTGGCAACAGAGGGGGCACTACCTGCAACAGAGGGGACATCTACCTGGCAACAGAGGGACATCTACCTGGCAACAATGGGGGCACTACCTGGCAACAATGGGGGCACTACCTGGCAACAGATGGGTAACTAGCTGGCAACAGAGGGGGCACTAGCTGGCAACAGAGAGGGCACTAGCTGGAAAACAATGGGGGCACCTACCTGGCAACAGAGGGGACATCTACCTAGCAACAATGGGGGCACTACCTGGCAACAGAGGGGGCACTACCTGGCAACAATGGGGGCACTAGCTGGCAACAGAGGGGGCACTAGCTGGCAACAGAGGGGGCACTAGCTGGCAAACACTGGGGGCACTACCTGGCAACAATGGGGGGCACCTACCTGGCTACAGAGGGGCATCTACTTGGCTACAAGGGGGCATCTACCTGCCTGTAAGGGGGCACTACCTGCTTATGGGGGATTACTACCTGGCTATAAGGGCATCTACCTGGCTTTCTTCCAAAGCCGTTATGCAGTTAGGTGGAGTGGGTGTGGCTTTTTGAAGGGGGCATGGCATACCGGAAAGATGGGCGTGTCCATGCAAATTTTTGCCGCGGCCGTCTAAAATCTCCTGCTTTTTCATTTTCAAAAGTTGGCAACTATGTATATAACACATGACAGCCTGTGCCCCCATCCCTGCTCTGTATATAACACACAACAGCCTGTGCCCCCATCCCTGTTCTCTATATAACATCTGACGACCTGTGCCCCCATCCCTGCTCTCCATATAACACGACAGCCTGTCCTTCATCCCTGCTCTCCATATAACACATGATGGTCTCTGTCCTCATCTTTGCTCTCTATATAACACACAACAGCCCATCCTCCATCCCTGCTCTCTATATATCATATGACGGCCTGTCTCCTATTCCGGCTCCATATATAAAACACAACGGCCTGTGCCCCCATCCCTGTTCTCTCTATATAACACACAACGGCCTGTTCCTTATTCCTGCTCTCTAAATAACACATGACAGCCTGTGCCTACATCCCTGATCTCTATATAACACATGACAACTTGTGCCCCCATCCCTGCTCTGTATATAACACACACCAGCCTGTCCTTCATTCCTGTTCTCTATATAACATCTGACGGCCTGTGCCCCCATCCTTGCTCTCTATATAATATGACAGCCTGTGCCCTCATCCCTGTCCTCTATATAACATGACGGCCTGTGCCCTCATCCCTGCTCTGTATATAACACACACCAGCCTGTCCTTCATCCCTGTTCTTTATATAACACATGACGGCCTGTGCCCTCATCCCTGTCCTCTATATAATATGACAGCCTGTGCCCTCATCCCTGTCCTCTATATAACATGACGGCCTGTGCCCTCATCCCTGCTCTGTATATAACACACAACAGCCTGTCCTGTATCCTTACTCTATAACACATGATGGCCTGTGCCCTTATTCTTGCTCTCTATATAACACACAACGGCCCATCCTCCACCCCTGCTCTCTATATAACACACAACGGCCCATCCTCCACCCCTGCTCTCCATATAACGATGGCCTGTGCTCCCTATGCTGCAGGGCTGGAGAGTGCATGGCCAGTCCAAGGAGCAGCAGATGTTCCTCTCTGGGCACCATAAGTTCCTTCAGAGAAGAAAAAAAGAATACAAAGCAGTAGAGAATCCAGAGCCTTTCCCAGCCATATTTCTGACATGTCTGTAGTGTCCCTGGTTACTCTGTTTTTTCTCTCCTCTGCCTTGGTCATAGGTTTAAGTGGTGGGAGAGGCGCAGGTGGCAACAATGAGGACAGAACTGGCTTATGAAGGCAGCTTAATTTATGCTGTAGGTAGACATCAGATCCAAAGAGGCCAACAGATAATAGGTTGGTTATCTGTACTTATAGCCACTGCCATTGTAAGCAATTACAGAAAAAAATCATCAGATGTAAGTGGAAGTATAGAAAAATACACACACAAGCACATCCATGTCTCATGCCCAGCGCGTCACAGCCTATCAGGCACTACTTTAGCTATATTCGCCTTATATTTTCACAGGAAGGCACAAAGAGCTTTCAACATGTTGAATCAGAGACTATATAGAATTGCATTGCTTTTAGGAGATGATAGCGAGGTGTATGGAGGAACCACACTTCATACAGATTCATACTACACCTCCTGTATTGCAGTGCGTGTGCCTCCACTCCTTATGTGCGTGAGGTCTAATGCTTCACCAAATTCAGATTATGGACCAGAAAATGTATAATAATTCGGAAATGCTCTAGTCTTTGCAGTCATCTGAGGTAGCGTTCTGACCTAACCTCATGATTGGTGCAACCCGGGTGGGGTTAGTAGGGGGTACTGATCAATGCCAAAGCTCTGATCTTTGGCATACAGATCCCTATGCATATCCTGGCCATAATGGCTCGGGTTGTGAGGTTAAAGACCACTGTAATTTAATATTGCTGGAAAGACACAGACTGTACTGAAAGATATGCCCAATGTCTGTGTGTGTGTGAAAAAAAAAGATATATATATATATATATATATATATATATATATATATATATATATATATAACGAGTTTCACCGATAGAAAATCAGAGTCTAACAGTCTTTTTACCCCCAAAAGTCCCAGTATGTCTTACTTTCGGGGTATGTCTTATATAGGGCAGGCATAGGGCCAGCTGTAGACAGGCATAGGGCCAGCTGTAGACAGGTATAGGGCCAGCTGTAGACAGGTATAGGGCCAGCTGTAGGCAGGCATAGGTCCAGCTGTAGACAGGCATAGGGGCCCGTGTAGAAGGTAAAAGGGCCAGCTGTAGGCAGGCATAGGGCCAGCTGTAGGCAGGTATAGGGCCAGCTGTTTGGAGAAAAACACTTACCTGCTCCCCGCTGCTCCGTTTTCCACGCCGCGCCGCCTCCTCCTGCTCCTTCCCCCCGCCGCGCCGCCCCCCTCGTGCCCCGTCTCCCGCGCCGCCTCCTCGCTCCCGGGCCTCCCGCGCCCCTCCCCCGGCTTCCGGCCTCCCGGCCCGCCTCCTACGCTCGGCCTCCCCGCGCTCATCCCCGGCAAAGGCAGTTACGTCATCAGGCCCGAAACGTCTTACTTTCGGGTACGTCTTACTTTAGGCGACCTCCCCAAGACCCCGCAGTCTTACTAGGGGGGTGTCTTACTATCGGGGAAACACGATATATATAGACAGATTTATCAATCTAACTCTGACAGTTTCAAATTAAACTAGCAGTCTCACAATACACTACATATATTATAGTGTTCAGAAATCTGGCACAGGTTAGGACTGTCTAATCCCCACTTTACCCCATTTTAATTTTGATTTATTTAGCCACAAAACCCGTTTCACACGGCTTATTAAACCGTAATTGCGGGCCCGGATCCCCCCCGCAATACGGCTTAAAATAGGGGTGGGGGGGGGCGGGTGGATTACCGAGGGGGGAGGAGCAACGGAATCCATGTTCTCTATGAAAACTGTGGATTACCGTAATGATTTTGGAGGATTTGGACCGACTGCAGCGCAAATCCGGCCGGAGTACGGTCCAACCCGCCCCAAATAAGCCATGTGAACAGGGCCTAAACTGCGGCCAAATTTTGTCGCAAGGCGGCTGCTAAGTATGATCCCTTTCCCACAGGCCATATCTCTTTTTTTGGAAAGAGGCACAAAGGAGTCCACACGGCAGGGGTTTTTCGGCCTTTTTTCGGCGGTTTTGGGGTTTTTTTCGCCCCCTAAAAATGGCCGAAAATGGCAAAATTTGTGCTCTATGAAAACCCGTGCAGCACCCCCCATGACGGGTTTCCCCCCGGGGGTTTTTGGTCGCCGGCGGTCCGCTCCGGGAAAACATGAACTGCACAATCTTCCGTCCGGTTTCCCGGACGGAACATGTGCATGTCAATGGTGAGGGGGAGGGCTTTCTCTGCCACGGGAAAGAAAAGCCCGTTCCCCCCCGCGGCCGTGGGGACGGCCGCAAAACAGGACAAATACCGGCCGGGATTTGTCCACTGCCGTGTGAATGGCCCCTAAGTGTCTAAAAACTGTCTAAAACACATAATAAATGTAGAATAAAGCAGGTACGACATTATTTTTGGTGCAAACTGTGTCAGCTTTCTGGCACCACTGTCTTGATAAATGTACCCCGTTATTTTTATTTTTTTAAATTCCTTTATATAGCCAAAAACACAACCGCAAGGCCATACTTACAGCTCAATGGCTGGACTAAAGACTGAACCCAGTAGGAGGCAACACAAGCCCCAGTGCAACTTGGGAAAGATAGAACAGGTGCAGGTAATTACTGAGCAGAATTCACACACCCCTCCACTATGGGAACAACTGAATGTTAAAAAACTGCACCTTAAGCAGGTATCAGTCTGTTGTCCAGCCATTGAGCTGTAAGTATGGCCTTGCGGTTGTGTTTTAAGTAAATAATGTCCCATTTTTCTATGATTTTTTCATTTATATAGCGCCAACATATTCCACAGCACTGTACAGAGATTGTTCAGGAAGTGTTCTGAAAATAAAGAAACATGGCTGAAGTAAAGGTTACCCCTAGTTGTTCACAGCATGATGCCGTCAGTGGGCTACCGTGAACAAAGGTACCCTGACAGATAATGTGGTGTAGCTGCCACAGCCGCAATTTGGCTAACTTTACCCTATTTGCCAAACGTACACAGTCTCTGTACAGAACACAAAAGTATGGTCTACCACACATTTGCACCCTGTCTATGCCGTATATACCTCCAGGAAATTGAGCAAATATGGTTCAAATAGTACTGTAGAGAGGAGCTAATAGACTACATTTGCTGTGGCGGCCTTTGTGGAGTTTCGGGGTCCCTTTTTTCCCTGGTACTCCCAAATAGATACCATTGGGTGACATTTTCCCCAAATCCCAAAATCAGTACCCTTTCAAATGGCAATGGCTCGGTCAATAGGCCTCTTTTATGAAAACTGTTAAGCAAAAGACGTCCTTGTTGCCAGAGCAACCTACGGCTCGTTTCCATTGCATTACTTCTGGAAAAGAAGCTGGCTCGGGTTTTGCTCTAGGCAACAAGGACAGTCTTACGCTTAGACAGTTTTAAAAAATGAGGCCTATTGTTCCCTGAGGCAACCCCTGTGAAGGAGACTATTTGGATTTAGCGCAAAAATATAAAAAAAATTCACAAACTGGTCCCAAACGCGTCACACGCAATTTACATTACGTCCTCTGATGGTAAAGATGTGTGCAGCTTCAGAACAAAAGTCCAGCAGGTTTGGATTTTTCAAACCTGAGCTTCATGACCAAAGTCTCCATGTTACCCCTGCCAAAGACTGCGATTTAGGTCGCTTGTGACCGGGAAGTGCGTGTTACCTCTCTAGGTGTTTTTGTGGCTAAATCTTAAATCAAACAGTCATATGACAGCAAGGTAAGGATGCTTGTCTTTGTGTAGCCTAAATCATAGGCGAGCCAATCGTTAGCATCAAGTGAAGTCATAAGTAAGTTCTCATGGGTTTTTGAAAAATCCAAACATTTTTTTAGAGCATTAGATATGATCTGACTTTAGAAGTGCGGAATAAGGATGTAGAGTCCGATCCATATGGACAATGGCATAAGAAACACTCCATGGACCTTATCTATGAAAACTTCTAGAAGAAGGACTGTCTTTGTTCCCCATAAAACCCAATCAAGCTCGTTTTTATTTCAATAGTCTTTAAAAAAATAGCGCTGAGCTCGGGGATGTTGCTATGGGCAACATAAACAGTCTTACTGCTAGACAGTTTTCATACATAAGGCCCCATGTGTCTTTTCTCATGCGTATGTTATTTATGCTTATTCTTTTTTTCCACACATTCCTAGGTAAGGGTCCGTCCACACAGAATGGTTGGTTTATTGGTCACATTTTCAGACGGTTTTCGAATTTGGAAACCGTCTGAAAACTAAAAAAAAAAAACCATTTTAAAAATTTTAAAAACCCTTAATCCGAAGCCTGAAAAATATTAATGACCAAAAAATTTTTTTTATTTTTGTCTCCTTGGTTTCAACAGTTGTAACTTTTTTATTTTTTTATTACGCATTGTAAGAGGCCCTTTTTGGGGAATAGTTTAAGTTCACTTATAAATAATTGCAGTATTTTTTTTTTTTTCAAAAAAATTTTTTATTTTTTTTTAATTTTTTTTTTTTTTTACACCGTTCACTTTCACACTTAAAAACTTGTTGATTAATTCTACGGTTTTTTGGGTTTTGTGGATACCCTAAAAGGGTTTTTGTGTGTGTAATTTATGCACAAAATTTTTTTTTACTAAATTTTTATTTTTTTTTTATTTAATTTATTTTATTTTTTTTGGGTTGTTTCTGTTTTTTTTTTTTTTTTTTTCTTTTTTTTGAGTCCCATGAATGGAGAACTGTTTTTTTTTTTTTTTTTTTTTTTTTTTTTTTTTTTTTTTTTTTAACTTTGTAATGTATTAAATTAAAGCTAATACATTCTAATCTGGTCATCTGACACAGGCATGATCTGGGGAACCACAGTGTTCCTGGTCACTGGCTTAGTACAAAACGCTCTGGGCCACTTTGGTCCCAGGGTGACTGTGCAGCCATTCCCCCCCTCTGTCGGGTCACCCGGGGGTTCCCAAACACCCGACAGAGCAGGGAAATCCTTTGATGGGGCTGCGGTAACGCACCGCCACAATCAAAGGGTTAAAGCACCGGGTTGCGGAGGGGTTTTCCCCCGCCCCCCGATGTCGCGGGCATGCTCTAAATCAGGGCTGTTAGTAAGCCCCGCCCCAGCGAGCGCGCGCCGGGCGCCGCAAACCCCCCCAAAGGTCGCAGCGACGCCAGAAGCGTCGCCGAAACAAACCCAAACCCGCACCGGCCGCTTTTCAAAAGACGGTGCCCCGGGTCTTTAAAGGGGATTTAAAAGAAAATTCGGACAGTATTTAAACACGGAAAATTTGGGAAATTGCACAATCTTTTTTCCCCCGGTTTTTTTCGGCAGAATTTTTTCCCAATTCAGCACTTAAGGGGGATGGGCAATCCGCAAAACCCGGGGACAGCCCCATCACCCAAAACCTTTGAAAGACTAAAAAAACCCAACGTATTTTTAAAAACGGGAATCCAACCGCCATTTTACATGTCCCCTGTGTGTGCCCCTTTTTGGGCCCCATGTTCAAACGGTTAATTGGGGGAAATTTAATTACCCCCCGAAAATTTACGTTTTTGTCCGGGGGGGGGGGCTGGGGGGGGGGAAAGGTGGCGGGGGGCCCCGGCACTTTTGGGTTGGGCCCCCATAGCCAATCACTGTTTAGCGCCGTATAGCCGCTGGGAAAATGACATGCCCATTATCCCCCACCCCGGGGGCTTCGCCGGGCGGGAAGGGAGCGTAATCCTTTAGTTCCTATGAGAATTTGTAAATTTAAACCTTTAATGAAGGGGGGCCCTTTTTTTGGCCCCGAAATTTGGGCCGCACTTCGGCGCGAATTTTAGGGAAACCGGGGAAATACGCCCTTTTAACCCGGGTTGGTGAACAGGCCCTTAGGGAAATATAGTGTTGGAAAAACCCCGGGGGGGAGTGGAGCAGGTGAATTATAGAATAAAATAGGCACATACTATTTTTGAAAGATAGGGGGCGGGTTTTTCCCTCTTCTAACAGACTCTTTTAAAAAAGGGGCCCCTTCATGCACTGACCTTGAACGACCTGACGTCACCCATATGGACAGTGGACATTCACAGAAATCTATCAATATCTCACGTCTTTGGACAAGACATCACTTATGAACCCCCCTAATGGCATTGGTGCCAATTTGATAATGGTATTTTAACATGGAGCATATTGAAAAGTTATGGGTATGTCTTTTAGTCCAGACCCCTTACTATGTTCACACGGCTTAAGGGGGGCGGGGCGAAATTTTTGGGCCCCGAAATTTACGCCG
The DNA here is from genome assembly GCA_025379985.1 of Phyllomedusa bahiana. NCBI lineage: Eukaryota > Metazoa > Chordata > Amphibia > Anura > Hylidae > Phyllomedusa > Phyllomedusa bahiana. The sequence goes on from JAODAL010005008.1 coordinate 9,389, forward strand.
GGGGGGGCCCCGGCGGGGCGTGAGCGGGGGGCCCGGAAAACTTGGGGGGGGGGCCCCTTTGACAATCACTCTAGGGGCCGTAAAAACCCCGTAAAAAGTGACATGTAAAATTAAACGAAAACCTTTATTTCCCCTTGAGAACTTTTAAATTTGGGCCCTTTTAATAAAGGGGCCTTTTTCCCGGCCCGAAATTTTGGCGAAATCCGGGGGTTAATAAAGGGGACCGAAATAGGCCCTTTTAACCGTGTGAACATAGCCTTACTCATTACTAGGACATGTCTGATTGATGGGCTCTATAATTAACTAAAGGAGTCGTCATCAGACAAACCCCATCAAGCCTAGAGCTTATTGCGCCAAGCAATGGTCAACATAAGGGTGATAGAGAAAGGGGAGTCATGACCCCAGAAAAATAGTGTATCATTAAATGTACAGCTAGTATCTGTTGGTTTTGCTTGTGGCTGTACCATGTGAGTGTGTCCTTTCTTGCAGAAGAATTAAAATAACTTCACTGGGGAGGTGAAAAAATTATGGGGACAAAATTCAAACCAGTTTAACCCCAAAGGGGGTTTGGGCTCACTTCATTGATTATTTTTTACCTCATTCCCGTTTTCTTTAGTTTTATGTTTTAAAATTTAGGGGGGGGTGTTTTACTACTTATACTTTTCTGCAGTGATGAGCTGCTGAAACCCAGGGGGCTGTAAACTACAGCCAGGGACTGGCAGTTTAAGGGGAGAAGGGAACAGGGGTTTTAGCTTAAAAAAGCGACCTGGTGAAGGGTGCAGCCCCTTTCAAGAGGGGGTATTAGGAATAGGGTAGGACATGGGTTTAAAGGATACAATAGCAAAATGATTTTTTTTTTGCAAGATCTTTTAACATAGTAAAAACCAAAACCTTTTTTAGTGAAGGGCAAACCCCCTTTAATTCCCGGGGTTTTTTTTTTCACTAAGTGTTTTTTTACTTTTGTTTTTCCATTAAACACAAAAATTAAAATTTTTTTTTTAAGTAGTAAACAACTGGATGCGATGAAAAAATGTAAAAGATTTCCCCCTAAATTATCTTTAGGCATGAATTTCCCCTGCACTCTCTTTTTTGATGCCCTTTTTGCAAAATATTTTTTAAAAATTTTTGTGCTTTTTAAAAAAATATTGGAAGTGAAATTTGGGTTGGGCCCCAAAATTTTTTTCATATTTAAAAATTCCTATTTTTTTGTTGATTGTACAGTGTGCAAATCCGTCACAAACTTTTTTGTGTGTAATTCAAGATTAAGGTGGTATTGTTTTTGGGTGGGTTTTTAAACCCCCTTTTTAAAGAAACCACCCCCCCGTTTTTGGCGTCAATTTGGGGCGGGTCGTTTCCCTCTTTACCACCCCCGATCACAGGGCATCTCCTGTGAGCACCGGGGAGCGGAGGAAAAAACCCCGCATCCCCGGGGCTTTAAAACCCTTTTAAACGCGGCGGTGCGTTTCCGCAGCGCAATCAAAAGGGGTTCCCCCGCTCTGGGCGGGGGAAACGGGAAAACCGGGGGGACCCGGGCAAACCGAGGAACGGCTGCAAAAGTCCCCTCTGGGGAAACCCAGAGTTTCCCCCTGCTGTCTGTTTTTACTAAAACCGGTCCAGGGCACATTTTATGGTTCCCGTTTACTGCCTGTGTCAGATGACACAGATTGTAATTTATTTTGCATATATGGGAAAATGCTAATACATTACTAAGTATAAAAATAAATTTAAAACATTTTTTCCCTTTAGGGTTTAAAAAAAAAAAAAATAAAAAGGGGTTTAAAAAAAAAAAAAACAAAATTTAAAAAAAAAACAAATATTTAATAAAAAAAAATTGTGCATAAATTACACACCCAAAAAAATACACATATTAGGTAAACCACACGACTGTTAAAAAATTTAAACTTTGATTGGGACCTTATTGAAAATCCTAGGGAATTTCTATCACTTTTCATTCCAATTTTTGTGAGGGAAAGTTTACCAAAAAAACTCCCCAAGGGTTTTGGGGCTTTATTTTTTTATTACATTTACAATGCAAGGGTTTTAAGAGAATATTTGGGCGTTTAGTAGTACCCACTTTAAACAGGGCTTTTTTGAGGGTTTTGTTTCATTTTTTTTTCATTGTTTTTCTTTTTATACTTGTAAAGTGATGAAATTGGGGTGTTTAGAACTTTTAACATCTTTTTTTTTCCTTTTTTTTTTTTGATTCCTTTGGGGACAAGCCACTATTTAGGGATGGAAAAAAATTATACCCTATTTGCAATAATAAGCATAGCAGAATTTTGTTTCAGTTACAGCTCTCTTATTTTTTACCTTGCTTTCATTAAAGGGTCCTGGGGTGCCATGACTGCTGGTCAGCACCCCCCCGGAAATTTTGCTGGGGGGGTAGATTTATCAGGAGGTGGCGCCCCCCCCTTCTGCATAACTGTTAAGATCAATTCAAAAAAATAAAAATGTTTCCATCACTCACATATATTGACAATAACACTGAGAGCTGTCAGTCTTTAATTCCAAAATTTTAAAAATGAGTGACAAAATCTACTGACGCATGTCAGACCTTTTTTTTTGGTTCTAAAGGAAAGTGTCAAATGGAATTGTTTTTGTCACGCTCTTGTTTTTAAAATTATGGGATTAAAGATTGACAGTTTTTAGTGAGTGCTATCAGTGAGTGCTGGAAACATTTTTCTTTTTAACATTGAGCTTGTTCTCCTCTCTAGCATACATGCAAACTCTCCCGTTTTTGGCGGGGGGGTCCCGCTATTTGGGGTCCCCTCCCGCCCTCCCGGGGGAGTTGGCATTCCTCCCGCCGCCTGCAGGCGGCGGGGGTCCTTTAAATTACCGCGGCGCAAGAGTAGCGCGGTGCGCTACTCTTGCGCCGCGGGACCGCTCTACAGGGGGGGTGCAGCGGCCGCAGCGTCCGCTCACCCGCCTGCGGTCTCACTGTGCGGGGAGGAGGCAGGAGGGATCGCTCCCTCCCCCTCCTCTCCCTGTATGTACGGCGCGGTGTGGTGCGCCGTACATACAGTTCAGCGGCGCAGGGGGAAGTGACGCGCGGCTGCAGGGGAGTGACGCGCGGCCCCTGCTCTCACTTCCCCCTGCGCCGCTGAGGAGATCGGGCAGGAGCTGGCCGCGCGCAGGAGCCTGGTGAGGTGAGTGGATTTTTTATTTTAATTTTTATTAGCTTTAGGGGGCTCTACCTGGCTAACAGAGAGGGCAACTACCTGCAACAATGGGGGCATCAACTGGCAACAATGGGGGCACTACCCGGCACAAAGGGGGCACCACTGGCTAACAGATGGGGGCACTACCTGGCTAACAGAGGGGGCACTACCTGGCTAACAGAGGGGGCACTACCTGGCAACAATGGGGCACCCCTGGAAAAAAAAAGGGGGCATACTGGCAACGTGGGGGCATACCTGGCTAACAGGGGGTTTTAATGGCAAACAGATGGGGCACAACCTGGCAACAATGGGGGCATCCCGGCAACAAAGGGGGCACCCCCTGGCAAAAAAGGGGGGCACTCCCTGGCTAACAGATGGGGGATACCTGGCAAACAGTTGGGGGCAAAATGGCAACGGGGGGGCACTCCTGGCAAAAATGGGGGCACTCCCGGGGCAACAATGGGGGGCACTACCTGGAAAACAATTGGGGGCCTCCCCTGGCAAACAAGGGGGGCACTACCTGGCTAACAGATGGGGGGCACTACCTGGCAAAACAAGGGGGGGCACTACTGGCAACAATGGGGGCACTACCTGGCAACCAATGGGGGCATCCCTGGCTACAATGGGGCACTACCTGGCTAAAATGGGGGATACTTGGCTAAAAAGGGGGGGCACTACTTGGCAAAACAAGGGGGGGCATCTACCTGGTAAAAATTTTTGGCTCTACCTGGCTAAGAGGGGGCATTACTTGGCTAAAAAGGGGGCATCTACCCCTTAAGGGGCATACCTGGTTATGGGGGGCACTACCGGTTTAAAAGGGCTTACCTGGCTTTTTTCCCCAAAGCCGTTATGGTTAGGTGGAGTGGGTGTGGCTTTTTGAAGGGGCGTGGCATACCGACAAGTGGGCGTGTCCCTGCAAATTTTTTTCCGCGGCGCGCTACGCGCGCCGCCCCCTCAGTTTTCCTTTTTTTTTCATTTCAAAAAATTGGAACTATGCTCTTAAGCCCCTTTAAAAGGGGTTTTCTCGCAAAAAAGATATACTGTAATGATAAATAAGCACTTTGCAATTGTGTGTATTACCTAAATTTTTAAATAAGCGTAAGCTAAATTTAATGTTAGGTAAAAACTAAGCTGGGGGTCGGGTTTATTCACTCTCTCCTCATATAACAAAGCCTTATTTCTTGCTCCCCTTCCTTCCGCTGTAGCAGAGGGCTGAGCAAGGCATTTCTCAATTAGTTTCATCATTTAGGCGTATGTATAACGTTTACCCAATCAGGTTTCTAGTTACAAAGGGGCTTGGGAGATGAAGCCCCCGGCAGAGAACTGACCCTTCAAGGGTTTTTTGAGGCTGTGACATCCTCTCCCTTCTTCTGCTCACACAGAATGATGATGTCACCAGTCTTCATTGAGGGAACACATGCCTACTGGGAGGAGAGACCCGCCTACTGAGAGGAGAGACTCGCCTCTGGATTTGAAACCATAAGAGACACAGAAACAGATCATGTCTGCAAAAGCCTGTACTGAGAAAACCCATTTAAGGGGTTCCATTCACCAAACCCGAAACAGCCTTCCAACACACTCAGGTGAGCTGTTTTGTTTTTTCTTTATATTTCCTTATCAGATAAGATGCCCTCATAATAGTTAAAAGGCTGCTAAAGGAAGGTGCCAGCTGTAATTAACATAATTCCGCCCCCTTACTAACAGGCACAGTTAAGCGCCCCAGACAGTCTGCCTACCAAGTGTCCCAGCCCTGCATCCCACCATAGACAACATTGTGAACGGGTAGGGGGTGGGGAGTTAAAGTGTTGCCAGACACCTTCTGTGGCATCTTCTATATCCTGTAACATTGTTACATCCTGTAACAAAAGGATCATGCATGTTGAAATTCAGGGATGTTGAAATCCAGTATGCCTGACCAATGCTAGTGTTAAGAGTGCCATACACATTAAATTAGTGTTGGCTGAAACCACCCATCTTGGTGGGATTGGACAACCATCTAATGGATATGTCAGTCTCCTGACTTTTCTCTGAAGTCAGGGAAGAGTTGGGAGGCCCCCAAATATATTAGATAGTCGTCTGATCCTGACGATATCGGTCATTTTGACCATCAATAATGTAATGTGTATGAGCCGCTTAACCCTTTAATTTCTTATTTGCACCATGTGGAAAAAAAGTAACAATTTAGGGAGCCATATGTGGTCTTGTTTTTGGAAGACGAGTTGTTGTTTTTTTATTGGCATCATTTTGGTGTGCATATAATATATTGTATAACTTTTGTAATTTTTTGGGGGGTATATAGAGAAAAATGGAAACTAGTTTTATTTTTGGGTTTTGCTTTTACAGCTTTCACTGCTTGGTGTAATAATACATCATGATAACTGCATTTCAAAGAACCATAAGATCTTTATTTTTCCCATTGATAGAGGCGCATGATGGCTTCTTTTTTTGTATGACAGATTGAAGTTTTCATCGGCACCATTTGGCTTACGTACAACTTTTGATCACTTTTTATTCCATTTTTGGGAGCGGAATAGACAAAAAATAGTAATTCTGACATTGATCTGTCAAATCTGTTTTGAAGGTGATAGAGCGACTTACACAATAAGTCATTTGGGTCTAATTTATTTACTTATTTTTTTGAAAGCCCTAAATACATGCTCTCCATCCAGATGCATAAAAAAGTGCATCGGTGCCACACAAAAAGTGCAGAAGGATATGATCTATCTCAGACCAACTTTTAAAAGAAAAGGGACCCTGCTAACCCTTATATCCTGCTCCTTCTCTGGGTCAGGAGGCACCGAAAAGGTTATACAAAACAAAAAGGTTCCTTGTGGGGAGGCAGGAAGACCCGTACTTGTTCCTGGTATCGATCCGTGTGACGAGCCCAAACTAAAAACCTTTTAAGAGAACGGGGTTGCACGGGAGAAAGGAACACATTCTCCCGCTAGATCTCAGATGGCCAAAATATATAGTGTTTGGAGAAGAAGAAATTAAAAGGGCATTCAAGATCAAGCAACTGTTCCTTTTTGCTTGATGTAGAGAGATCACTAATACAGTTGAGAGAACAACTCATTGGCGGGTTTGCAAACCGTTTGCTCAGGTAGACATGATGTAAAAATATTTTGGTACTGACTTTATTTCGAGCTGGGGGTAAAATTTTTTCCTTTATTGAAGAGAGTTGTTTTCAGGCAATGCTGCATGGGAGACGGTCTGCAAAGTATAAATATGTATACTCCCTCCTTGAAAAGTGTGGCACACGGCCTGAGTGTTCGTAGTTTCGGGCGCATCCTGTGCCAATAGGGCCGCACATTATGAATATTTTATATCTCCATAAATGTGGAGAAAACAGAATTCATCATCTTTCCACCGTCCCACTCCATCCCTCCACTGTCTTATCACGCAACGGCTACCTCCACCCGTTTTGCAAGTCAACTGCCTTTGGGGTAATCCCTTTACTCCGCTCTGTCCTTCCCCAAACCACAATTCAGCCCCCCTCGCCCGCCGCTTCCACCTGAATAAAACTCCAAATCCGTTCATTCTAAAATCATGTGGTCCATGCCCTTTTCACTCCCCTTTTTGGCACGCGCATCCTCTTGGGGGTCCCCTTTACACCTTGCTCCCCTTCAACCATCCCCAACCTCTGCCCTCTTATCCACCTTCCCTCCTCTCCTCTGCCTCCCTTCCCCCAATTTTCCAGGAAAATTTAAAATTTAATTCAAACCCTGACCCACAAACTCTCCATAAAAATCCCCCTCTCCCAATTGCCTTTTAAACTCCAGTACCTCCCCCAAAACCCAAACTCCGCTCCCCACAGGGCATTATTCTTGTTTCCCCTTTTTCAGCTCCCCACAAACCGTCCCAGATTTCTCGTGCTTCCCCCAAACCTGGGAAACCCCTGCCCAACACAACAACTTCCCCCACTTTCACCAGCTTTAAAGCAACCTGAAACCCCCTCTTTCAGATACCTATAACCTACAATAACCCTGCGCCACAGTACTACCCACAAACATTCTGCCTCCCACTCCTGTCTCTCCCTCCTCCTTTTAGATTTTTTAAACCCCCCAGGCAGGGTTCTCTTCCCTCTGTTTGCCATTTTTAAGCATTCCTTTGTTATCATTTACCGTTTTTCCCCTGTTATGTATGTAACCCCCCCTCGAAAAGTCGCGCCCTGAATCAATGGCGCTTTAAAAAAAATATATGTAATAAAAAAATAATCAGAATTTTTTTCATTACAAAAGCCTATTAATGATGGGACGAGTACACACATGGGGTGGGGGTCTTTCTTTCACCCCCCACATGTTTTTTTATGGAAGTATAAGCTGTGTTTCCAGGGTTTCACAAGCTTCTGAAGGGGACTTGCTGGTATGGGAAGCTTAATAATGATATTTTAGGAAAACAAGAGATGTTTGTTTATGCTGAGTCCATCCTTTAGCAGTCAGGCAACAAATCATCCTCCAATACGTCCAAAAAAAAATCTTTTCATTGAGCATGACGGCAAACAGGAGAGAAAAAAGAACATGTTACTGACACGCCAGAGACATTCTGCTGCAGATCACAGTCTCTTCTTCTAAGCCGTGACCTTAGATGCCTGCACACCATACTATGACAATATAGCAGCAAGCTGTGCCTCCATATGAGATGACTATCGAAGCTACCACTATAGATCGAGGCTTCTTGGACAATGTCATGGAGCTTCTCGTACCAATTTGGGGATAAAACCACTTTTTACTGTCAGTTTTCCCTGTTTTCAGATAAATTTTCTTTGAGTGATATAATCTGATTCATAAAAAGAATTGAACATGTTGGGAATGTTTTCTGTGCGTGTTTATTTGGGGGCGAGGACCATATCAGCATTAAAAAAAAAAAAAAAATAGTGCAAAAAAAATCTACACAAGCTTAATAAAGCCATTTCCAAAAAATAAAAATTTGGGTTAAACCCGGAGAATCTTTTGCTCTTAGATGCTTTTTCACAAGCCCTCCAAGGCACAAAAAAAAACAATAAATCTCTACACTATGGGTTTCAAAAAGTGATGGGTTACAGCAAACACTTATCACCCAAATCCAGTCCCCCACAGCTGTCTCTGAATGTGACCACCCCCGGGGTGGAAGTAGGGGCTATTGTTATCATAAGAAAAAAGACAAACAGGCAATGCACGTTGTGATAGGGATCTGTCATGACCCACAACCATGTGGGCAAGAAGAAAACAGCAGCATTTAGGACAAAGAAGGTTTAAATTGTGGCTCATTGCAGTGCGGGTAATTGGTAGGGGGGTTTCAAAATAATACTGAAAAAAGCAAAAATAGACCCCCATGTAAATGCGTTTTTTTTTCCGTATTGCTTAGTTTTTTTTTTTTTGTTTCATTTATCCAGCCTGAGGAGGGGTGGACGGGAATAAAAAAACAGCCCTGGGAATAAGCCCCCCCCCCACAAAATATCCCCTTAAAAAAATTTCCCTTTTTTTCGAACCGCCCCTTTCTAAACAAACACCTATAAAGGGCTTTCACACGGGGAGTTTTTTGGTTTTGGTTTTTTTTTTTTTGTGTTTTTGGGGCGTTTTTTGCAAAAGGCAGAGCGTTAATGCTGTACATTTTTGCACAAAAAAATGCATTAAAAAATGCACCAAAACCCTCTGTGTGAAAGCACCTCATACAAGCAAAAAAAGAAAAGGGTCAGAGAAAACCCTATACGAGTCGGTGTGCACTTGCTTTCAATCAGGACAAGCCCACCTGCCTCATAAGACCAACATACCCCTAAACCCCCACCAATCACTCCCATAGCAGGTCACATCACATAATACAGCACTGATTCAACAAGAAGAAAACCCTGCAGCAGGGATCACAGAAAACGTATCCTAAGGGGAGTTTTTTCCCTTTTTCCCCTTTTTTTCTCCTCTGCCCAAACCTCCATTATGTTTCCATTTCTTTCTTTCCCCCCGCATGCAGTGTTTTCCCCGGTCATATTTCCCCCTGTGAATTTACCACAAATAATCTTAGTCTCCTCTCTTTTCCAGCACTTTCCTTAAATTTCCCCAATTTTTACAAACTCCCCATCCATAGAGCCCCAAAAGTAATAGTGCCCCATTTTGGTGCCCTACCGTTTAAATTGTACCCAAACAGTGTATTTAGACCAAAAAAATTTGAAATGAAAAAAGTATATAAGTGGCATGTAAATAGGTAGACCCCCATTGGTAGGTTTTTCAAGCCCCCCTATTAGCAGGTAATATTAAGAACCCCCTAAAGCAGGGACTAGGCTGTCCCCGGTAATTAGTCAGGGAGGGCCTTTTTAAAACCCAAACAGGGCCATTCTTAGCCAAGCAGGGCCATTCTTAGCCCAAACAGGGCAGTTTTTTAAACCAAACAGGGCCCGTTTTTGCCAGCAGGGCCAGTTCTTAGCCCCAAACAGGGCCCGTTCTTTACAGGCAGGGCCAGTTTTTAGGCAATAAGGCTAGTTCTTGGGCAGGTGGGGCCGTAATTAGGGGGTAGGGCCAGTTTCAGGGAGGTAGGGCAGCTCACACCGGGAGGGCCATAATTAGGAGGGAGAGCCCTTCTTTGGGAGATAAGGGTTTTTGTAGACAGGGAGGTTTTGTAGGCAGGCAGGGCCAGTTTTTAGGCAGGCAGAGCCAGTAATTAGTTGAAAACCTGGTTTCCTCCTTCCCCCTCCTCTTCTCTCTTCTTCTGGTCCGGAGCCAGTGGCGCTCCGCAAGCAGTGTGCGGGACGAGAGCGGGCGCGAAATTTGACGCCCATCACATTACACACCTGCCCCGCGGCCTCCTGGGAGCTCATCAGACAGGATCAGAAGATCCCGGCTGTTCAGCCTCGGCCACTACTTGCACCACGCGGTGCAGGTGGCGGACGGGATGGCTGCATGGCTGGGTCTGTGACCAGGCATTGCAGCTGTGTGGCGAGGGGGGCCTATCGGCCCCCCTGGCACAGGGGTCCGGTCGCAGATGCGACCATTGTGGCCCCTGTAGCTGTGTCGGCACTCGGGGCCCGCCGAGGGGGGAAACACCAGCCCCCTCGGCGGGCGATCCGAGCCGGACCCCAACGGGCAAATGCCCGGTTTGCCCTATGGGCAGTCCGGGCCTGCCTGAGGTATTTCACTGGGCTGTGAAGGGATTGACCATCATATCGGTTGCTGTCCAACTGGAGTTCCCAAAGGGAACCTACACAGAGGGAGAACATACAACCACCTTGGATGGATTCAGACCCTGAATCCCACCGCTGCAAGGCAACAGTGCTAACCACTGAGCCAGTATTTATTCACTTTGAAATTTCTCCGGATGACTAGCTGTTTGCCATGTTAAGGCATAAAGGCATCTTTGTCAGCGACCCCGCTCCATGGGCCAGAGAGAGGGGCCAGGGGAATGTCTGGCAAGACGCAGCTTCTAACAATGATGATGTTTGATCCGAAAGTTTTTGAGAAGCCAGGACCTGTCGATTGGATGACTGTTTGGTTGGTTTCTTTTCAAAAATCTGATGGTCTTCACAAGACAATTCCTTTAACAGTGTTTTTTGGAGATAAAAAATCTTAAGAATAAACCATCAATGTTTGATAGGTGGGGTCCATCTTCTGGGACTCATGCACAGTGAGGGACTGGGATTTTCTGTTGAGTGCTGTTTCTGTTCATTGTTAACATTGTGGCATAGTTAGATTGAAGTCTCAGAGGTCTGATCCCAACTGATTACATATTAAAGGGATTGTCCAGTTCAATAAAATCTTACTTAAAGGGGTTGTCTCACTTTAGATAATGATGGCATATCGCTAGGATGGTCGACTGTAATTGGAACTTACATTCATGTCTATGGGAGAGTCCCAACCACCTCTCTCTTCAGAATGGAGAGTTTTCAGGGCTCGTATTGGAAATAGGTGTGTTCCCACCTCTGGGACCTGCACCTATCAGACAATGATGGCATATCCTAGTGATATGCCTTCATTTTATTAAGTGAGACAACCCATTGAAATGGGCCCAGGGTGGGGGGAAAAATTATACTTACCTCCTAGTTCCCTCCCATAGCAGCTCTGGACCTCACCATGATCTGCTCCTCTTTACTTTTGGTTTTTCATCTCGACACCCAGGACAGGCTTTTGCTCTATTTACTCACTGAAATTGAAGAGGAGTGGATCCCAGGAAGCTTTGGGGCTACAGCAGTGGTAAATATATATATTTTTTACTATTCTAGCTACCCCAGGCCCATTTAAGTACAATTTTATTCAACTAGGCAACCCCTTTTAAAGGGGTTTTGCCACAAAGTAAAATTGACGTGGGAAGTTTGAAAATGCAATAATAAACATTTTCACCATTCATCATTATTAAAAATTCTGCATCATTTTTGTTTTAGCTGTTTCTTAAGTGATCAATTGTTTACATCTTGTCTCCAGGGGATACGACCAGGGCTGTGAGCTCCTCAGTCCTGGTTACACATGCTCAGACATCACCTCTCTTCTCAGGCAGCTACTGAGTGTTCAAACCCCGGGTGCTGTCATTCTACTCCTGTCCTTTGGACTAGTTAGTAATAAGTCAAACAGTGCAAATAAAAAAAAGAAACCTCAATGAGGTATGCGCATTGATAAAGTGAAAAAAAACACAGGTTTGGTTCCTGCAGGGATTTGAACCTAGAACCCTTGTGTCTGGAGGCAAAAACTTTACCTCTCAGCTACTCACAATGCTTTACATAAATATGCCTTTCTTTGACTACAGAGAGGAAAGGCCTGGTGATGTCATCCTGCTGGGTCACATGATATGCAATTCAAACAACTCACACACGCCCCCTTCTGAGCACACAGAGCTGAAGAGCTGGATACAGGAGGTATGAAAGGAGATCGTGGCAAAACCCCTTTAAGTGAGACAACCCATTTAAATGGGCCCAGGGTGGGGGGAAAATGATACTTACATCCTAGTTTCCTCCCATAGCAGCTCTGGACCTCACCAGGATCTGCTCCTCTTTACTTTTGGGTTTTCATCTCGACACTCAGGAGAGGCTTTGCTCTATTTACTCACTATGGAGCACAAGCCTCTCCTGTATGTTGGGACAAGAACCTGAAATTGAAGAGGAGTGGATTCCAGGAAGCTTTGGGGCTGTAGCAGTGGTAAGTATATATATTTTTTCTATTCTAGCTACCCCAGGCCCATTTAAGTACAATTTTATTCAACTAGGCAACCCCTTTTAATGACCTTTAATAAGGATAGGTCACCAGTGTCATGCTCTCAGAGAACCCCTTTAAAATTGGAGGTATTGTTCATGAATGGTGATGCACTTATGTAAATGCATCTAAAGGCCAACGTCGTCTGTATTTATTACAATGGATTTTCCATACACAAGTCCCAGTGCGTTTCAGTGAATTTTTTTTTTTTTTATTGAAATAAAGCTCACTTCAACTTCATCTTCTTGAAAACCACCGTTCTATTTTAACATCTCAGAAAAATGTACAGTACCTGCCAAAGGGGCATATTTTACTAGTGGTGGATTTAGAAGGAATTGTCTGTCAGCTGGTTATACAACAGTTTTCCAAGCATAGCATTTTAAAATTTGTCATTTTTTTTGCCATCTAAAATTAAATATTCTGCTACGTTTGCTTATTGAAACTTTTAAAAATAGATGATCTTATTAAATAGATTCCAGAACATCGCTAAAAAACCTCCCATCACTATAGCTCTATATTACATCTTCAGAACATAACAGAATTCTTTATTAAATCAAATACTAACGAATGATATAACATAATTGATTAAAGCTTAATGCACTTATTTTACATATTCAAGTGTCTTTCCTAGAATCAAATAAAAAGATCTATGTTCATTCTAGAATTACTAATTGCAGGCTTTATTCTATTAATTTCAATATTTTTTTAGAAGCCTTGAATTACTGCAGCCCTTTATTCTCTCCCTGCTGTTGTCTGCACATAGAGTGATAGGTTGGATAAACTAATATATCAAAAATAACTTGAATATCTCGCCCAAATTGGAAATACAAACTTTGTGCCTGAACATGTAAATTTGCTATCTGTGAAAGTCCTGTAATTACAGCAGCCTCTGCAAGAGCAGGTGCAGTAATAGGGGAGTAGAAGGGTGAGGGAGGAGTTTCAAGTATTATGTAACTTAGTTGACATGTAGAAACAGTGACTCAACTACAGTTTCCCTGTATTTTTGACGGGGTAGACAAATTGTTGCCTGTTTGGCTGACATTAAATTATAAAGCCAGCTTTAGGCTTTGTCCACATCTGCATCCATCGGGCGCCGAGGTGTCCACTGGAACATGCAATGGAGGTTTCGAATGCAAACCAGACTTAAGTTGCTGTGGTTCTCAGCCTAGATTTCTATGCAATTTAGCCTAGATCCAGCTCACATACACTAATCACAAACAGTTAGGGATATTTGGTTTTTGATTGAAATTGCAGGATGAACATAAAATTTCTTGATTTTTTTTTTAATGAACTAATGAGACCATTTCTTAACTTTAGATGCACATGTTCAACTGTTCAATGTTTCAGTACTTTACGAACAACTTGCTGATCTCTAACAAGAGCTTAATGGTAAACACAACAGGTGTTTGATCCCTGAATCGCTTACTAAATTTAGGGGATCAATTTGAATTGGGATTTAAACAGTCCTCCTCATCATGCTGTTCACATTTTGATATCCTGAGACAACACCTTACAATTGATCGACAGTACCTCACCATAGCGAGGCTTCAAGCAGGATGCTCTCAGATTTAAGTGGCCACTAAGCTTAGAGTGTCATCAGCAGGTTGCAGCTGAGATACAGAGAGACTGGAAGAGTCACAGAAAGGCAAAGAAGTGGACATCATTTGGCTTCAACACACTAATGACTGCTTTATTGTAAACAATACCCGGCGGAATCAGTTGATGAATGCCACACAACACCAGGCACATTTGGTGGGGGGAAACCAAGTGTCACTTAAGACCATTTGTAAATGTTTACATCAGTGTGGTCTGTGTGCTAGATGACCGGCAAGGATACCTGATCACACCACCAGGCACAGACCTCATTGTCTTGCATGGACCCAGGAGCATGTATGCTGGACAAAGGACCAGTGGTTCTCAGTGCTGTTCAGTGATGAAAGTCGATTCACTATGAGCAATAATGAATGCTACCAACTATGCTGGAGACTTCAAGGAGAGCGCTATGCATTAGCCAGGTCAGATACCGGTCAGGTTTCCTTGCCGATCATCTAGCACACAGACCACGCTGATGTAAATGTCTGCAAATGGTCTGACGTGACACTTGGTTGCCTCTCTCCTCCCTTAAATGTGCCTGGAATTGTGTGGCATTCATCATCCTGTTCTGCAGGACATTGTTTACAATGAAGCGGTCTTCTGTGTGTGAAGAAGAAAAGATGTCCACAGTCTTTCTGCGACTTTTCCAGTGTCTCTGAATCTCTGTGACACTCTAAGCTCAGTGGTCACTTCCGTCTGAGAGCATCCTGCTTGAAGCCTCGCTATGGTGAGGTACTGATGATCAATTATAAGGTGTTGTCTTGGTCTCATGATGTCAAAATGTGAACAGCAAGATGAGGAGGACTGTTCAAATCCCAATTCAAATTGAACTCGTAAATATATTGGGCGAGTCAGGAATCAAACAATTGTTGTGAATTTGCCATTACTTTTGCAGAAAGTAATAAAAATGCCTTTTTCTCTCTCTCTCTCTCTCTCTCATTGTTCTGGTATTTGACAAATATAAATAATTTTGGTTCCTAATTGACCTAAAATGGGTAAGGTTTATTCTGATTACATGTCAGATAGTGAGAAAAACATGCATATGTGTTTTTTTATATAGTGCATGTAAACTTCTGGTTTAATATTGGGTCACCCAGACAATTTTGTGTTTTCCCTGAGAACTCATACTTTATCAACTGAGTTGCAAAATGAATAGAAATATCCTCCAGACATTGACAAGGTTAGAAATAATGATTTGTATTTGAAATAATAATTTTCTACTTCAAACTTTTCTTTCGTAAGAGAATGTTCCCTTTGCAGCAATTCCAGCATTGCGGACCTTTGGCGTTCTAGCTGTTAATTTGCTGAGTTAATATGGAGAAATTTCCCCCCATACTTCCAGAAACCCCTCCCACAAGTTGGACTGGCTTGATGGGCACTTTTTGCGTAACATACGGTCGAGCTGCTCACACAACAGCTCAATGGGGTTGAGATCTGGTGACTGCGCTGGCCACTCCATTACAGATAGAATACCAGCTGCCTGCTTCTTCCCTAAATAGTTCTTGCATAATTTGGAGGTGTGCTTTGGGTCATTGTCCTGTTGCAGGATGAAATTGGCTCCAATCAAGCACTGTCCACAGGGTATGGCATGGCATTGCAAAATGGAGTGATAGCCTTCCTTATTCAAAATCCCTTTTACCTTGTACAAATCTCCCACTTTACCAGCACCAAAGCAACCCCAGACCATCACATTACCTCCACCATGCTTGACGGGTGGTGTCAGGCACTCTTCCAGCATCTTTTCAGTTGTTCTGCATCTCACAAATGTTCTTCTGTGTGATCCAAACACCTCAAATTTCGATTCATCCATAACACTTTTTTCCAATCTTCCTCTGCCCAATGTCTGTGTTCTTTAGCCCATTTTCATCTTTTCCTTTTATTTGCCAGTCTCAGATATGGCTTTTTCTTTGCCACTCTGCCCTGAAGCCCAGCATCCGGAGTCGCCGCTTCACTGTAGACATTGACACTGGCGTTTTGCGGGTACTATTTAACCCCTTAAGGACCCAGACAGTTTTGGCCTTCCTGACACAGCCCTATTTTTTAAATCTGGTATGTGTCACTTTATGTGAGAATAACTTTTTGACACTTTTACCTATCCATGTGATTCAAAGACTGTTTTCTCGTGACACATTTTGCTTTAAGTTAATAAGAAATTTTTATCCATACAATGCTTGTTTGTTTGTGAAAAATATCAAACTTTCATGAAAATTTGGAAAAATTTATGATTTTGAAAGTTCCAAAATTTCTGCGTGCAAGACAGATAATTATTCACCACAAAATAGTTTATAACTAGCATCTACCATATGTCCACTATAGGTTGGCATAATTTTTTAAATGTCCTTTTTTTTTATGACATTAGAGGACTTAGAAACTTAGTAGTAATTTCTCACGTTTTCAAGAAAATTTGCAATATACATTTTTTTAGGGACCACTCCAGTTCTGACGTGGCTTTGAGGGGCCTGCATCTTAGATACCCCATAAATGACGCCTTCTAAGAAACTAGACTCATTAAAGTATTTACAACAGTGTTTAGGAAGTTTGATAACCCTTTAGGTATTTCACAGAAATTAAAGCAAAGTGGAGGTGAAATTTCAAAATTTCACTATTTTTGCAGATTTTCAATATTTATCCATTATTCACTGGCATACGGTAAATGTGACTAGGTAAATGCAATGTAATATCATTTCCCCCAGGTCTGCCATTTTTAGAGATATCCCATATGAGGCCCTAGTGCATTATTTGGATCAACCATAAGCCCCAGAATAGGAGGTGCACCTACTATACTCTGGGGTCTCATTTTCAATGCAATTTTATTTAGGCACCATTTCAGGTTTGAGGACGTCCTAAAGTGCTAAAACTTAATAAACACCCCTAAAATGACCCCATATTGGAAACTACACCCCTTAAGGTATAAATACAGATGTGTAGTGAGTATATCGACCCCCACAGGTTTCACGCATTTTTTTTAGCATTAGGCTGTGAAAATGTAAAAAAAAAAAATTTCCAATAATCTGCAATTTTAGCTTAAAATGTTTCATATTTACAAGGAATCCTGGAAAAAAGAACCCCGAAACTTTGTTAAGCAATTTCTTCCAAGTCTGGCAATACCTTACATGCGGGTGTAAATTGCTGTTTGGGCGCATGGCAGGGCGTACAAGGGAGGGAGCGCTATTTGGCTTTTGGAACGCAGATTTTGGTGGGGCCATGTCGCATTTGCAAAGCCCCCAAAGTAGCAGAACAGGCGAAACCTTCCAGAAGTCGCCCCATTTTAGATTCAACACCCCATTGATCTCATATAGGGGTGTATTGTGCATTTTGGGCACACAGGTGTTCCATCTTTTTTTTTTAGCATTTGGCCATGAAAATGAGGAGGAAAAACGCAATTCCACCATTGTTTTTTGGGCTTCAATTTTCCGGCGTTCGCCATGCAGTGTAAATGATGTGATAACTTTACTATGGGGGTCAGTACAATTGCAATGGTATAAATTTTATATAGTTTGTTTTATTACTTTTACACAATAGAAATAGGTCTATGAAAAAAAAAAAAAAGGGTTTTTAGTGTGTAAAAGAAGATTTATGCATCGCTATCTTCTGAGAGCCATAACTTTTTTATTTTTCCGTATACAGAGCTGTGTAAGGACTTTATGTTTGTGGGATGAACTGACGTTTTAATTGGTACAATGTTGGTGTTATAGGAGTTTTTGATCGCTTTTATTCTATTTTATGTGCTGTGGGATGAACAAAAATCTTAATTCTGTGATTGTTTTTTTGGGGTTTCTTTTACGGCGTTCACCGAACAGGTAAATTAACATGACAGATTTATAGGGCAGGCCGTTACGCACGCGGCGATACCAAATATGAGTACTTTATTTTATTTTTTTTTTGGGGCGATTGGCGTTCGTAAAGGGGAAAAGGGCAATGTACGTGTTTTTTATTTTATTTTTCGTGTTTGTGTTTTACTTATTTTCACATTTTTTACTTTTTCACATTTTGTTTTTTTTTTTACTTTTCCCCATAAGGGATTTGAATGAGTGATCTTTAGTTTGCGCGATCCTCAGGACGCATACGTCCAGGTGCGTGAACCCCCAAACGACCTAGACGTATGCATACGTCCTAGGTCGTTAAGGGGTTAATGGAGCTGCCAGTTGAAGACCTGTGAGGCATCAATTTCTGAAACTAGAGACTCTAATGTACTTTTCTTGTTGCTCAGTTGTGCAGCGGGGCCTCCCACTTCTCTTTCTACTCTGGTTAGAGCCTGTTTGTGCTCTCTGAAGGGAGTAGTACACACCGTTGTAGTAAATATTCAGTTTCTTGGCAATTTCTCGCATGGAACAGCCTTAATCTCTCAGCACAAGAATAGACTGCCGAGTTTCACATTTTGCGAGTTTAATCGAACCAACAAATGTAATGCTCCCGATTTGCAACTAGCTCAAAGGAAGGCCAGTTTTATAGCTAAACTGTTTTCAGCTGTGCTAACATACCTGAACAAGGGTTTTCAAGGGTGTTCACAGATCCAATAGCTTTCTTACACAGCAAACACAATGCACCATTAGAACACTGGAGTGATGGTGGAAATGGGCCTCTATACACCTATGTAGATATTGCATTAACAACCAGAAGTTTGCAGCTAGAATAGTCATTTACCACATTAACAATGTACAATGTATAGAGTGTATTTCTGATTCATTTAATGTTAGTTTCATTGAAAAAAACTGTGCTTTTCTTTCAAAAATAAAAAAATGTCTAAGTGACCCCAAACATTTGAACGATAGTGTGTGTGTGTGTGTGTGTGTGTGTGTGTATATATATTATAATATATATATATATATATATATATATATATAATATTTTTATTTTTTTTTTTTTTTTTTTTTTTTTTTTTAAAGAAAAGCACAGTTTTTTCAATGAAGCTAACATTAAATGAATAAGAAAATAGGCAAAATTAGGTGCCCTGGTATGTAGATGTATGTATGTATGTATATTATATTATATATATATATATATATATATATATATATATATATATATATATATGCAGGATAAAGCATGCCACTTATAACTATCTGAAAGCAATCACAGGGAATTCAGGGTCAATCGCAAAATAGTTATGGCTGAGAACAGAAGCTTAAGGCTGGGAATTAAGACAGGAGTTTGTGAAGGATACAGGAAACATCTGGTGAGAAAGGAGCTAGACTGGAACAAGAAGGGAAAGAGGAGTCTTTAAGTGGCCATGAGAATCATTTGGATTTAAGGACTCACTCATTGAACAGGAAGGATGAATAGGATGCACTTGTAGTGTACAAAGAAGTGAGGGAGTATGGAATGATGGGCCAGTACGTGAATTTCAATTTTGTACTTCCAAAGTCATTCAATGGGCATTAAAAACATGTTGGTTGGTATAAAGTGGGTTTCCCCATCTGGTTACTCCCAGGTTTGAGGTCAGCTTGTAGCTTGCTATGGACCGGCCTCAGAGAACGGGGAAATGGCTGTGCTTGTACAGTTCCCCTATTCATTTCTACAGGAGCTCCAGACATAGTTGAGCACTCTCTCAGTTGTGCTTGGAACTCCCATAGAAATATATGAGGAGACCTGCGGAAGTACAGCCTTATCCCCATTCTCTGAGGCAGGCCCGTAGCGAGCTATCGGGTAGCGTCAAGCCTGGGAAAACTCCTTTAAGGTGGCCAGTAGATGTGCTAATAATCATTAGGGCTATGTCCACACGGGATGGACGTGTTGTAAATGTTTCAAGTAGATTTGCAAGTAGAAAGTCCACATAGTTTCAACAAGAAAATCCACAGTATCAGTGGCACACTATAAACTGGAGCACTATCAAAGGGGATATAGGAATTTTGAAAAAAGCATTTTTGCTATCTAGGATACATGAAAACATTTTTGGGAGATTCTCAGTTCACACTTTTAATCAAAACTGTTTAAGCCTTCTCTGAACTTCAATGGGATCTCAAGGCAGGTGGTCATACATTATTGATTCCTACACTATTGATACCTCCTGTTTGGGTCCTATTCAGACCTCCACAATCCAGGGAATAAAGGAACCAGCTTACAAGTTACACTGCACTGATTAAAAAGCCTGTCAAGGTGGGTGATCAAAAGTGTGAAATGAGAATCTAAAAAAAAAAATTTCATGTATCCTTGATAGCAGAAATGCTTTTTTTCAAAATTCCTATGCCCCCCTTTGATAGTGCTTCAGTTTATAGTGTGCCACTGTTACTGGAATATGTATGTATACTGCAGCCGCATCAGTGTTTCACCCATGTTCATTTTTTTCAAAAATGTTTTTTTTGGATGTGCATAACCATATATTGTTTCTAGTTTGAGTTTGGAGGAGTGTCTGCCTCCATTTTGTTTTTTTGCACTCCACCCACCTTGACATGACTTTTTAATCAGTGCAGTGTAACTTGTAAGCTGGTTCCTTAATTCACTGGATTGTGGAGGTCTGAATAGGACCCAAACGAGAGGTATCAATAGTGTCGGAATCAATAGGGTAGGACCACCTGCCTTGAGATCCCGTTGAAGTTCGGAGGTGGCTTAATCAGGTTTGATCAAGAGTGTGAACTGAGAATCTCAAAAAAAAAAAATCATATATAGCAGAAATGCTTTTTTCAAAATTCCTATATCCCCTTTGATAGTGCTTCAGTTTATAGTTTTCCACTGTTATTGGAATGTGTATGAATACTACAGCCGCACCAGTGTTGCACCTACAGTATGTTCATTTTTTTCAAAAATGTTTTTTTGGATGTGCATAACCATATATTGCTTCTAATCCGCAGTATCAAACACACATGAAATCTTCTCAATTTTAGTTCGGATTTGCCTTTGCCACTTTAACTGCAAACTCTAAAAAGAAGGGATACAAATAAAGACAGTAGTTACAAAACAATGCAATTACAGATAATCCATAACCATTTTTAACTGTAGATTTTGTTTTCCCAGTTTAAGTTAATGGGAAAACTGCTACAAAACTACATTGTTTCTACAAAATGATTAGACATGCCTCACTCACAATACACGTCAACGTCTTTAGAGACATGTTAATGGCATGTATATTCATGTAATGGTTGGGGAATGGTGCCCAAATCTAATGATAAATTACCTTTTAAGGGTTGTCCAGGATTAGAAAAACATGGCTATTTTCTTTCAAAAACAGCCCCACCTCTGTCACAGGATGTGCCTAGTATTGCAGCTCAGCCCCATTCACTTCAGTGGAGCTAAACGGCAATACCAAGCACATTCTGTGGCAAAGGTGGAGCTGTTTTGAAAGAAAGCAGCCATGTTTTTGTAATCCTAGACAACCCTTTTAACTACTTAACGACCGCCCACTGCCTTTTCATGGTTGGTGAATCGTGTTCTCTGTCTGCAGCGATACCAAGAGACGTCGCTGTCTACAGAGGGTGTTTGCGGCTCCCAGTGCTGCAACTGCACTAGGAATGGAGCTGTAGTTAACAACGTTAAAACATTTTTTATGTTCATTCTGCAAAAAATGTTTTTTCTTAAATTACGCAGTAATTTATATGTAAACTCAAACTACGCCTCAAAAAATGCAACTTCTCCCGTATAAAAAGTCCTCATACAACTGCGCCATTGAAAAAATAGAGAAGTTGTGACTTAAAAAGCAGACAGGCAAAAACTAAAGAATTAAGGCATTTTCAGGCCTGGTGCTTATGGGTTTAACTTCCGATCAAATATTACCATTTATTGCTACAGTCCCATTGTATATTAAAAAAAAGTACCAGTCAGAGGATGCACATATGTGATTGCTGTTTTTCAGCACAAAAATGTGCCTTTAAACCCCTTTTTGGGACATATACCTGCCTATACCTGTCTATGGGGGACATGTACTTGCCTTTATGGGACATTAAACTGCCTATACCTGCCAATGGGGGTCATACACCTGCCTATGGGAGACATTACCTGTCTCTACCCGCCTATGGGGGGACAAACCCTTTTCACCTGCCCAAGGAGACTATTCCTGCCACCTGCCCATTTTGGGGAACATTACCTGTCTTACCTCCTTTGGAGAATTAACCGTTTATGCCCATGGGAGACATTAAATTTTCTACCTGCCTTGGGAACATATACTGTCTCTTTATTGCTACAGTCCCATTGTATATTAAAAAAAAGTACCAGTCAGAGGATGCACATATGTGATTGCTGTTTTTCAGCACAAAAATGTGCCTATACCTGCTTATTGGGGACATATACCTGCCTATACCTGTCTATGGGGGACATGTACTTGCCTTTATGGGACATTAAACTGCCTATACCTGCCAATGGGGGTCATACACCTGCCTATGGGAGACATATACCTGTCTCTACCTGCCTATAGGAGACATATACCTGTCTCTACCTGCCTATGGGAGACATATACCTGTCTCTACCTGCCTATGGGAGACATATACCTGTCTCTACCTGCCTATGGGAGACATATACCTGTCTCTACCTGCCTATGGGAGACATATACCTGTCTCTACCTGCCTATGGGAGACATATACCTGTCTCTACCTGCCTATGGGAGACATATACCTGTTTCTACCTGCCTATGGGAGACATATACCTGTCCCTACCTGCCTATGGGAGACATATACCTGTCCCTACCTGCCTATGGGAGACATATACCTGTCCCTACCTGCCTATGGGAGACATATACCTGTCTCTACCTGCCTATGGGAGACATATACCTGTCTCTACCTGCCTATGTGAGACATATACCTGTCTCTACCTGCCTATGGGAGACATATACCTGTCTCTACCTGCCTATGGGAGACATATACCTGTCTCTACCTGCCTATGGGAGACATATACCTGTCTCTACCTGCCTATGGGAGACATATACCTGTCTCTACCTGCCTATGGGAGACATATACCTGTCTCTACCTGCCTATGGGAGACATGTACCCGCCTATACCTGCCTATGGGGGACATTAAACTACCTATACCTGCCTATGGAGGACATATACTTGCCTATGGGGGACATACACCTGCCTCTACCTGCTTATAGGGGACATATACCTGCCTATGGGGGACATTAAACTGCCTCTACCTGCCTATGGGGGACATTAAACTGCCTCTACCTGCCTATGGGGGACATATACCTTCCTATACCGGCCTATGGGGGACATATACCTTCCTATACCGGCCTATGGGGGACATTAACCTTCCTATACCTGCCTATGGGGGACAGTAAACTACCTATACCTCCTATGGGTGAACATTAAAATGGCTATACCCGCCTATGGAGGACATTAAACTGCCTATACCTGCCTATGTAATTTTATTGGTATCCATTTTCTGAAATTTAGCAGTAGCTTCTGCATTTTCCACCCTAGGCTTATACTCAAGACAATAAGTTTTCAGTATTTTGTGGCAAAAGTAGGTGCCTCGGCTTATATTCAGGTCGGGTTATACTCGAGTATATACGGTATTTACTCCCCTACCAACCAGCAAGAATTCTGGCTCTCACAAACCTGTTACTTTTTCTTTAAGGAGCCCTTCTACTCTGCACTCATTACCTGTATTAATTGCACCTGTTTAAACTTGTTACCGGTATAAAAGACAACCTGTCTACACAATCAGTCAATCACACTCCACCCTCTCCAACATGACAAGACCAAAGACCTGTCTAAGAACACCAGGGACACAATTGTAGACCTGCACAAGGCTTTATGGGCTACAGGACAATAGGCAAGCAGCTTGGTTAGAAGGTAACAACTGCAATTATTAGAAAATGGAAGAAAGACAAGATGAATATCAATCTGTCAATCTTCCTCAGTCTGGGGCTCCATGCAAGATCTCGGCTCATGGAGTAAAGATGATTCTGAGAAAAGAATCGGCTCAGAACTACATGGGAGGACCTGGTCAATGACCAGAATACACCTGGGACCACAGTCACAAAGATTACCACTAGTAATATACCATCATGGATTAAAAAAAAGTCACCTTGCTCACGCCAGCACATGTCCAAACCCATTTGAAGTTCACCAATGACCATCTGGATGATCCAGAGGAGGAACGGGAGAAGGTCAGATGAGACCAAAATAGAACTTTTTGGATTTAAACTCCACTCGCCGTGTTTGGAGGAAGAAGATAGATGAATACAACCCCAAGAACCATCCCAGCCATGGAGCATGGGGGTGGAAATAGACTTTGGGGTGCTTTTCTGCAAAGTATACAGGACGACTGCACTGTATTGAAGGGAGGGTGGATTGCGAAATTTTGGCCAACAACCTCCTTTCCTCAAAAAGAGCATTGAAGATGGGTCATGACTGGGTCTTCCAGCAAGAAAATGACCTGACAAACACAGCCAGGACAACTAAGGAGTGGCTCTGTAAGAACCATTTCAAGGTCTTGGAGTGGTCAAGCCAGTCTCCAGACCAGAACTTAATCGAAAATCTTTGGAGAGAGCTGAAACTCAATGTAGCCCAGCAACAGCCTGAAACCTGAAAGATCTGGAGTGTTCCAAAATCCCTGCTGTAGTGTGTGCAAACTTGATCAGGAACTACAGAAAACGTCTGAGCTAACCTAATTGCAAACAAAGGTTTCTGTACCAAATATTAAGTTCTGTTTTTCTAATACATCAAACACTTATTTCATGCAGTAAAATGCACATTAATAATTTAAAACCCATACAATGTGATTTTCTGGATATGTTTTCTTAGTTTTTGTCTCTTACAGTTGATTTGTTCCTATGATAAAAATTATAGATCTCTCCATCCTTTGTATGTGGGAAACTTGCTAATTTTCCACTGTATCAAATACTTATTTTCCCCCTTGTATGTTTGAAATGGTTTTCCAAGATTTTAGTACCCATCCTTAGAATACACTATCACTGTCAGATCAGTGGGGTCCGACTTCCAACCAGTTGATTTTCATTGTTTACCAGGCACGATACATTTTGTAATGGCTGCTTACCTCAGCTAATAGTATAATGTTGTACCGTGTTAGCCATAGAAGGTAGTAGAAGAGTGAAGAAATCAGGCGATACCTTTTTCAGGCTAATTGAGTATATTTGATGGTAAGCTTTCGAGGGGTACTAGCTCCCTTTTTCAGACTTTATTTTTATACAAGAAACTGAAAATTCACAGACTTTTTATACCAAAAAACATGGACCTTCAAAGGATCTTAGAATTCTTAAAATAACAAAATGCAATATAAGCAAAAAGTCATTTACAACAGGTCAAGAAATCGACTATCTGGAAACTTGTGAGGTGTGACGGAGGGGTCAGTAATTCTGCGTCTTATCTCGTAGCCATCAGGTGTAATTTGTGGCTCCTATGCTTACGTTTTCAAAGTATATATTAGATGTGCACAGCCTTTTACATTTTATAAAGCTGGCATGAATATTTAGCCCATTTTGCAGAGTTTGAAATTTTTGCATTAATTTAAATTCCCATTTCTTTCTCTCCCTCTGCGTCATAAGGTGTCCCATTAAAGCCATAATCTTCAAATCTTCAATAGAATGGTCATCTCTGGAGAAGTGTTGTGCCACTGGAAGATCAGTTCAGCTGTTATTAATGGTGAATCTGTGTGAATTCATACGCTGGCTGAGTCTCTGCCCTGTTTCCCCCACATAAAGGCCTGTGGTAGGACATTGCATACACATAATCAGATACACTACATTGCTAGACCTGCAGGAAAATGTCCCCCTAGTTCTGTGCACCTGTTGGGAAATTGGGGACAGGTACAACTGTCCCGTGGTGTGGATGTGCCTGCAGTCTTGCATCTGTTCTGGCAGGCAGGGTGAGGTGCCATTTTCTGTTAGGCATTCAGGCCACTCCGACAATAAAACGCCGCAGTTTTGGGGGTTGTGAAAGGAAAGGAGAGGGGGGACTGGGAATTTTCTTTGAGTCGTTGTCCTAGTATAAGGTTGGGAATTTCCCTTGGCAATTTTCGTGGACTCCGCTGTGGGTTGAACTTTTGACATTTCTTTTTGGGTTTCCCGTATTTGACAATCGATCGGGAAGTTTCCCAACTGGCCGACCAGGAGAGGGGCTCATCCAGGGTCCCAGGCCGGTCTTTTAGCCCCCCCAAGATCCAAAAGTTTGGCAACCCTGGGGGGGCCATCATTTTGGTATTGGGACCTGACAGGAAATCTCAGGTTGGGGGAAAATCTCCCAAAACCCCTGTCAAGATACTCCTGGACACCAGGATCTTCTTAACAAATCAAAGCCCCCGGTCCACTTCCTGAGGGGACCTTTTTTTTCCAATGGATGGAAACCTTGTATACAAAAAATCCCCCCCAAAGGGTGGAGTTGCAGCAGTTGGGACCCCCTGGGAAACTAAACCTCCCAACAAAAACCATAACAAAGCTCATACAGTTCATACTCAGCCAAAAACTATTTTAAATTTGGAGAGGACCTTTTATCTACAGCAAATGGAACTTCAATGGGGTCCAGATGTGCGCCCCAGTATGCAAATCTCTTTATGGCTGAACTGGAAAGAGCGAATCTATCCACATGCACCACCAAACCCATGATGTACCTCCATTATATCGATGATATCCTTGTCATCTGGACTGTGGGCGAGGAGGCCCTACTTAAATTCCATAATGACTTTAATAACTTCCACCCCCCAATCAACCTTTTAAACTTACTATTCAGAGAGAAAAAATCCACTTTCTGGATACTACAATACACATCAAAGACCACCGGTTTTACTCACATCAATATACCACAAACCCACAGACAGAACGGCCTATCTTAGAAACGACAGCTTCCCCCCCAAGCACACAAAACAATCTTATATACAGCCAGGTTATACAATACAATCGTATTTGCTCCGACAAGACAGACCTGGACAAACACCTCCTGGATCTGAGGACAAAATTTCTCCAATTGGGATACAGGCCAAAAGTGACGGACAATCAAATCACAAAGCGGACCCCCCATCAACAGAGACATTCTGGCTCACATACAAAGAGACCCAGAATGAAAAAACAAGTGCCCCCTAGTTGTCACCTACAACCCACAGCTGGAGATCCAAACGAAAAAATTGCCAAAGACTTCAA
This sequence comes from Phyllomedusa bahiana, assembly GCA_025379985.1. NCBI lineage: Eukaryota > Metazoa > Chordata > Amphibia > Anura > Hylidae > Phyllomedusa > Phyllomedusa bahiana. Next base: position 36,304 of record JAODAL010005008.1, read on the forward strand.
CCAGTGCACATAGGGACAACAGACTCAAAGACATATTCCCAGTACCCCCTCTCCTTTCCTTTTGGCAACCACCAAACCTGCGGCGTATTATTGTCCGGAGCGCCCTGAAGGCCCCAACAGAAAATGGCACCTCCCCTGCCTGCAAAACATGTGCATAGACCTGCAGACACATCCACACCCTGACAGTGTACCTGTCCCATAGTCCAAGCAGGGGGCACAAAATTAGGGGACATTTTCCTGCAGGTTTAGCAATGTGGTGTATCTGATCATGTGAGCGCAATGCCCACCACAGGTTTTAAATGTGGGGGAAACAGGGCAGGACTCAGCCAAAGCGCATGAACTCACACAGATTCACCATTAATAACAGCAAGAACTGATCTTCCAGTGGCACAACACTTCCCCAAGAGGACCACTGTATTGAAGATCTGAAGATCATGGTTTTAATGGGTCACTTTAAGACGCAGAGGGAGAGAAAGGAGTGGGAATTTAAATTAATGCAAAAATTTCAAACTCTGCAAAATGGGCTAAATATTCATTTCCCGCTTTATGTCAAACTATGTGTGAACTGTGATGGCCACAAATTACACTTGATGGCTACGAGATAAGACGCAGAATTACTAGATAGTCGATTTCTGAACCTGTTGTAAACGACTTCTCTGCTTATATTGCATTTTGTTATTTTTAAGATTTCTAAGATCCTTTGAAGGTTCATGTCTTGTGTATAAAAAGTCTGTGAATTTTCAGTTTCTTGTATAACACCATGTCTGAAGAAGGGAGCTAGTACTCTCGAAAGCTTACCATCAAATATACTCAATTAGCCTGAAAAAGGTATCGCCTGATTTCTTCACTCTTCTACTACCTCAGCAAAGTAAATGGGACCGAGCTATGTGTAGTACTAGGCACAGCCACTACAAGATGTAGGGCGCTGTACTTGGTAAATAATGAAGAAGTCACAGCACTCAGCTGATGAGTGCAGGTGCCACCCATCTACATAGGCCATCAGTATTTAAATTCACGGAAAACCCTCTTCAAAGGCTTTACTATACAAGCAAGGCAGCAATTTTGTTAATATCCAGTTACAAGTGAGAACAATCTATCATGGTCATTTATAAAGTGTTTTCTACTGTAACACGATTAGTTGTCAAAGCAATAGATTAGAATAAATCCTGCGCACATATGTTCACTGAGACTGTTTCTTTATTTAAATTAAGTATGTACCTATCATAGATGCTATAATGAGACCAGATTAAAGTAGAATATTTCCTTCAGGTTTAAATACATTTAAAAAAAAAAATCTGTTCCAGCAACTGGATATTAAAAATCATTTATCAGGAAAAAAGAAAAGAACAGCATGGAGTTTTTGAATGAAACCCTATGACTTATTACATTAATACACATAGGCGTTCTCTAAAACATTAACACAAAACTGGTTTGAAGATTTCTGCTCCTCTGTCATTCCCCCCTTAATGCTTTTAATAAATTGAGGTCACAGCTGCTTTCCTACCTACAGAAACTAAAGGGTTTGTCCCAAACTGTAAACAGCCCATCCCCCTTTTTGAAAAGGGAAAAAGGGAAAACCCCAAAGTTGTCATTTTTTTTTACATTTCAAAAAAAGGGTTTAACTGTCCCCATTTTTTTTTTTACTTATTTTTTTCAAGCCCCTAACCCTTTTTTTTTCCCTTCTTCGTGTTTTTTTTTCCCTATTGTAATTTTCTATCCGGACGTCTATATATGTTTGTGGGGGAAAGGGAACTTTCTTGCTTGCAATGCTTTTAAAAAGCAGTCAGAGAGATACTTTACCCGCAGCTTCATGCACATAGGAGCTTAAACTTTATTCTGTCCCATAGGCCCTTTTATAGGAGAGTTTTTTTAGTCATGCTGGGGTGACCTATTTTAAATAATTTACTGTGAAGGGGTTTAAAGGGGGGGCTGTGACTTTATCTCTTGTGACTGGTTTGGGTCCTGTTTTTCTAATTTTACACTCCTTTTAAATTTGACCCCCGCTTTTATGATAATGGGGCAGGGCACTGGGAAAAAATCCCTCTAAAAGAAAGGAAATGTCCCGAAAGATTTTAGGGGGGGTTCCCAAAGAACCCCGGGCAAAAAAAAACCCGGCCCGGTTTTTTCCGGCCGGTTTTTGTCCTGTTTTGCGCCAGTCCCCACGGCCGTGGGGGGGGAAGGCTTTTTCTCCGCGATGAGCGGAGAACAGCCCTCCCCCCTCCCATTGAGAAGCACATCTTCCGTCGGGAAACCGGGCGGAACATTGTGCTTCTACAATGTTTTGCCGCCGGACCGCCGGTGGCAAAACCTTTCCGACGGCAGAACCTGTGCAGTGGGACTGCTGCACGGTTTTTCCATAGAGCACCATTGTGCTCATTTTCGGCCGTTTTTTCAGGTCTAAAAAACCGCAAACCAGCTGAAAAACCGGCCGAAAACCCTTGCCGTGTGGACATGCTCTTAGGCTTAGTGGCCAAAGTGAAAACTGCAGGACTTAAAGGGGTTTTGCCACGATCTCATTTCATACCTCCTGCATCCAGCTCTTCACCTTTGTGTGCTCAGAAGGGCGTGTTTATTTGTTTGAATTGCATATCATGTGACACAGCAGGATGACATCACCATGCCTTTTCTCTCTCTAGTGAAAGAAAGGTCTGTTAATGTATAGACTTGTAAGTAGCTACACTGTAGCTCAGAGGTAACATTTTTGCTTTATTGCACAAGGTCCTTGGTTCAAATCCCTGCAGGAACCAAACCTGTGGATTTTTTTTCTCTTTATCAATGCACAGACCTCTTTGAGGTTTCTTTTTTTATTTGCACTGTTTGACTAATTACTAACTAGTCCACAGACTGAAAGGCAATTGACCGCACACAAAAGTGATGCAAAAAGTTAATTTTATTTTAATCCACAGGCTCCAGATAATTTGCAATAGCTAAGTGACTCAAAAGGGACATTTCGGTCATGCTAGACCTTTTTCAACAAGTAACGATGTGCAGAGAGATGTGTGAGTGGAAAATGGGCCGGAGCCTATCCTATAGGGCTACGGCTCACTTTCCATTCCCACATCTCTCTGCACACTGTGACTTGTTGAAAAAGGTCTAGCACGACCGAAACGTCACTCATGAGTCACTTATCTTTTGCAATTAATCTGGAGCCTGTGGATTAAAATAAAATTAACTTTTTTTCATCACTTTTGTGTGCGGTCAATTACCTTTCAGTTTTTGGATGGTGAAATTATACTCACCTATTTGACCTGCACCATAATACGGATTACGTATAGTGTGTGCAACCCTACTAAATATTTTCCATTCTAACTAGTCCACAGGACAGGAATAGAATCACAGCACCCAGGGTTTGAACACTCAGTAGCTGCCTGAGAAGAGAGGTGATGTCTGAGCATGTCTGACCAGGAGGGAGGAGCTCTCAGCCCTGGTCGTATCCCCTAGAAACGAGCTGTAAACAATGAATCACTAAAGGAGCAGTTAAAACAAAAACGGTACAGAATTATTAATAATGATGAATGGTGAAAATATTTATTTAATTTTCAAACTTCCCACGTCAATTTTACTTTGTGGCAAAACCCCTTTAAGAATCAAATCATGGAAAATTTTAAAAAAAACATAACCAAAAATTTCTAAAAAATGTGTTGAACATAAAAAGAGTTAAACAATGTCATCTTTTGATGGCACATTCCCTTTAAAGAAAAACAGAGTACTGTAATCTAATTTTTTACAGGTCAACAACTCAATATGGCAGACTTAAATTCCTGTGGTTCTAATTATCATAGCATTTGATTTTTGAAATAATTGTCTTCAAAATCTAGTCTCAGATTCTGAGTAAATTCTAAATTTAATGACGAATCTTGCATCCATTTATTTGAGAGTGGCTACAAGAACATTTCATTCTGGAGTACCCAGCACATCTATGTATTACATAGACAGACCAATGAATTCAATGTGCACTATGTGATACCTCATTTCTCCTATAGTGGTGCCATAGTGGAATGAAAACACTCGATGTAATTAGGTGCGGTATGGCTGTTCCTTGAACACGCTCGTTTATCTATCTGTTGCGCCAGGCAGCCATCCACCTCCTCCTTCAGGTCCTTCTCTAGGGCAGACCTCCTTGCTGTTTAAAGTGCCAGTGCATGCCACCCAACTTTCCCACGACCAATCAACTGTTGTCTGATCCTTTTTAAAGGGCACCGCATCTTCATTCCTTGGCAGTTTGTTGGTGTTCTTCCCTGCATTTGGATAGTTCTTGTGTGCAAATTTCCAGTATCTAACCTCTTCTCAGCTCCTGACCTCTGCACTTGACTGCTGTATGTCCTGACCTATGGCCTATTTCCAGTTTATGATAGAACTCTGCCTCTACTGACCTTCTGCTTGTGACCCAACCACGTCTCTGCCTATCCCTTCGGTACCACGCCTGTGCTTCAGCTGTCAGTGTAAGGCCCCATTCACACAGCGATTTTGGCGGCGGGTTCCGACGCGGTTTCCGCGGCCAAAACCGCGGCCATATCGCGCCTAGTTTATTAACATAGTTTTCTATGGGAAACCGCGTTAATATTCACACACCGCGGGTTTGGCTGCGGCTTGCGGCGCGGTTTGCCCCCTGCTATTAATTTACATGGGGGCAAACCCTTGGCGCAAGCCACGCCCCAAACCACAGCCCACCCGCGCCAGGACCACGGCCAGCACTCGCACCGCAAACCCGCGTCGGGAGACGCGAGTTTGGCCGAGGCAAAACCCGTGGTCAAAACCCGCCGTGTGAACATGCCCTAAGTGATCACATCAGGAGTAGCAACCTGGTAGTTCCCTGCAGTGAAAAGTCTACATTCCTTGTACATGGGATTAAAGGGTGAAGACCAGAGGGCTCCTTAGACTCCGCTGATTCTATGCCAAAGCTTGTAGGTGACCCAGAGGATCCACCAAATGTCTCTGGTACATCTTGCAGATAACAATTGATCACTGGGATTTCTATGGATAGTGTGTTATTATATGATCTTTCTAACAAAAAATATGTAGTATATACTTATACTATATATTATACTATATAATATATAGTATAAGTGGAATTTCACTTTAGGGGAGCTTACATTTGTGGGAACTGCATATGTTACAGTAACCTTTTAATTTTCTAATATTAGAATTAATCTCTGGAGCCAGGAGTGTAACAAGTAACCATTGGGCTCATAGCAAAACTAGGAAGTGGGCTCCATGACTGTCCTCCGTAATAGGTTCAGAACACGAAAAACTCATGCCTATCTTGATCACTTAAAGGCTTCTATACAAATATAACAATAGTTGTCTGGTCCTGACGATTTTGACAGGAGTGGCCGACTATCTACAACTGTCCTCTGACACATAATGTTGGGGCAAAGAAGCATTGGGAATACTTGACTAACATGTCCAATTCTTTTGTTTTTCATAAAGATAAGCCCAAGCCAGAAATACACTATTCTCCCCAATGAAAACACTTGCCAAGTGGTGTCAGAGTACAGAGATAATAAACAGGACTTTCAAATAGCAGGGATAATGCACATGGTGATGTAAGTGTACAAGTATAATGCATAAAGTGATGTCAAAGTACAAGGACGTTGCACAAGGTGATGTCACAATAAAAGAGTAGTGCACAAAGTGATGTCAGAGTACAGGGATAATAAATACAGTGGTGTCACAGTACAGGGATAATAAATACAGTGATGTCACAGTACAGGGATAATACACACAGTGATGTCACAGTACAGGGATAATAAATACAGTGATGTCACAGTACAGGGATAATACACACAGTGATGTCACAGTAAAGGGATAATAAACACAGTGATGTCACAGTACAGGATAATACACACAGTGATGTCACAGTACAACAATAATATACACAGTGATGTCACAGTACAACAATAATACACACAGTGATGTCACAGTACAGGGATAATACACACAGTGATGTCACAGTATAAGGATAATGTAATACATACAGTGATATCACAGTACAGAGATAATACACAGTGATGTCACAGTATAGGGATAATCAACAGTGATCTCACAGTACAAGGATACTGCACACAGTGATGTCACAGTATGAGAATAAAGAACATAGTGATATCACAGTACAAGGATAATCTACTCTATCCTGTAACAGGAATCATACAGGCATATCAAAGTACAGGGTTACTAAAAACACAGTGATGTCATAGTAAAAGGATAATGTACATAGTGATGTCACAGTACAGGAATAATACACGCAGTGATGTCACAGTATAAGGATAATGTACATAGTGATGTCACAGTACAGGAATAATACACGCAGTGATGTCACAGTATAAGGATAATGTACATAGTGATGTCACAGTACAGGAATAATACACGCAGTGATGTCACAGTATAAGGATAATGTACATAGTGATGTCACAGTACAGGAATAATACACACAGTGATGTCACAGTACAGGGATAATACACGCAGTGATGTCACAGTATAAGGATAATGTACATAGTGATGTCACAGTACAGGAATAATACACGCAGTGATGTCACAGTACAGGAATAATACACGCAGTGATGTCACAGTATAAGGATAATTACATAGTGATGTCACAGTACAGGAATAATACACACAGTGATGTCACAGTACAGGAATAATACACGCAGTGATGTCACAGTATAAGGATAATGTACATAGTGATGTCACAGTACAGGAATAATACACGCAGTGATGTCACAGTACAGGAATAATACACGCAGTGATGTCACAGTATAAGGATAATGTACATAGTGATGTCACAGTACAGGAATAATACACACAGTGATGTCACAGTACAGGAATAATACACGCAGTGATGTCACAGTATAAGGATAATGTACATAGTGATGTCACAGTACAGGATAATACACACAGTGATGTCACAGTACAGGATAATACACACCGTGAAGTCACAGTATAAGGATAATGTACATAATGATGTCACAGTACAGAGATAATGTATCATGTTACAACACAGGAATCATGCAAACAGTGATGTCACAGAACAGAAATAATTGACATCATTGCACAGGAATAACACAGACAAAAAAAATGCTGTGATGTCCCAAGACATGAATACTGCAAAAAGTAATATCACAAAGTAAGGATTATGTACATAGCAGAGTAACATTTCGAATGGTGCCAATTTTCCTTTCTATAGTCCTCACTAACTGAGCTTTGTGTCTAAGTAGAAATGGCCCCCTGAGTTCTGGGCCCAGTAGCAGCTCCTCTGATCGTTACACGATAGATGTGAGGAGTCATGATTTGCTGTTGAATACTTTTAATGTGTCGGTTTTAATGACACTCTATGAAAAGGTCACCTGGTAGCGCCTGATGTTCTGTTAAGTACTGTATATACACCTGCAAACCTCTTTTATAGGCGCCCCAGCCATAGAACACGCAGGCGGGCACAGAAGCACTTGCATGTTTGATGCTGCAGTTGGAAGACGCACAGGTGTGCAAGAGTCACATTCAGGGGAAGGTTGGGAGGTAGCGGCTGGAAATATCTGTCCGCTTCCCTGATTACCAGCCAGATCCGGATGGTTGAACCACACCACAAACATAGAGAGCGCCTCAGCCTGTGTTACCTGATATGTAAATCAGGAAACACTGAGAGGCTTTTACTTAGCTACTGATACGTGTTAATTATAGTAAAGCAGATAATCTTTGCACAGCAGGTGTGTAGTAGAGGTCACAGGCTCTTTAAAGTCAGCTCTGTAAACCAAGATCAGAATACCATCACATAACTGGGCGGCCGCATAGCCATGGAGACTGAAGCTTTGTTTCCATGGCTGGATTGTTACCTGCAGCCAAAATTGCTGGGTGTGATAGAGGATAATTAAGGTGTACGTGAATCTATGGGGACAACACATACTTATGTAATGGATAATGGCATGGAGAGCAATGCCTAAATTGGAATGGCTCCCTATAAGCAGTTCGGGAGTAGACAGCTGGGATATCCACGGCTAGGTGTTTGTAGATATTCCTCTGCTAGACCAGGCATCCACAAACTGCGGCCCTCCAGCTGTTAGGAAACTACAACTCCCATCATTCCCACTGTCATAGATTACATAAATGCATGATGGAGTTGTAGTTTCCCAACAGCTGGAGGGCCGCAGTTTGAGGATGCCTGGCGTAGACTCTAGAAGGGTGGATTTGCTGCAGAAATCCACCAGTAAATCTGTTCGAATTTGGGGGCGGATTTTACTCCATTCAATGCAATTGGGTAAAATCCGCCGTAAATTTAGAATGGAAATCAGCACATTAAAAAATCTGCACTGCAGGCTAATTTCCGCATCAAAAATTTCCGCCATGTGAGCGTTAGAGCTGTAAAATCCCATCTACATGGCTGGCACTGTAATCCGCTGTGCACATATCCTCACAGAAAATCTGCAGCAAGTCTGACATATGTGCACTCGTCCTGAGGGTATGTTGCGGATTGGTCTTCTGATCGTTCTGTATTTTTTTCCTGAACTGACTTCAATGGGAAACGGTAAAATCTGCAGAAAGGGTTTATGCGCAGATTTCAGTGCAGATTTTGTCTTTTCCCATTGATGTCAATATGAAAAAAATCAGCAGTAAAATCTGTGATAGCTTCACAGCAAAATCCGCAGTAGTTTCACCACTTTCCTTCTCTGGAAGAAAGGTCCTGGTTGGACCTTGGAACTAATGAACTTTATGAACAGCCTCATAGGACTTCTTGACCTTCGTTGAAGTTTACATGTTAAAGATTTGCCTAGTGGATCATAAATCCGGGGCTTACCCTCTGCTGCAGATCTGCACTGGGATTTAATGTGGAATCTGCAAGAATAATGAAAATGCTTAGGGCATGTCCCCACTGCACGGGTTTTTCAGCCGGTTTGCGGTTTTTCAGACCACCTGAAAAAACCGGCCGAAAATGAGCACAATTGTGCTCTATGGAAAACCCGTGGAGCAGTCCCCACTGCACGGGTTCTCCGCCCGGCGGTTTTTCCGCTCGCGGGCCGCTCAAAAAACATTGAGCATGTTCCGGACAGAATATGAACACCTCAATGTGAAGGGGGAGGGCTTTTCTCTGCTCACTGTGGAGAAAAGCCGCCCCCCCCCCTCCCCGCGGCCGTGGGGACGGCCGCAAAACCGGACACCGGCCAAGTAAACCGACCAGTATTTGTCCACTGCCGTGTGAACGCACCCTTATTGTTCTTGAAAATGCTTTTTTTTCTGCCAGGCTGAAAAAAAATTCCATGCAGATTTTTCACATGGTATCTAATGGGGGAATAAAATTCCATAAATTGCATGCAGAATATTCCTGATCCCATGAACTTAGTCTAAAGTGACTAAATGAAAAGTGATTAGACCATACAATAACTGTGCGGCTCCTGTACGGCGCTGCGGCACTCTGTGCGATCAACGGTTTCTCATTCCATCTGCGACCCCATTTTGCGCAGATATCTGTATAGAGTGTGCAGCGTCCCTTTTAGATTTAAAGGGCCAGTGCATATTCTATGACTGTTTTAAGCCTGTTGCTGGCCACCTGTGACTATTCAAAACCTTCAAACCTCAGTGCCAGATCTTTAGTTTTGTTACCCTTGTGTTTTTGAGTGACTTATTATACATTGATACCTGGTTCCTGATCTCAGCTTGTTCCCTGACCATTTTTCCTGTCTCCTGCCTGCCCCTTGGCTTGTTTTCTGATTATAAGTAAACTCCACCAGCCCTGATCTTCAGCTTGTCTTTGACTCCTCTTTTTGTCTGCTCCTCCAGTACGCAGACTGCATGCCAGGGTGACTGTGTCAGGGTTAGCAACCTGAGATCCTCTGCATCGAAGTCCAGATCCCCAAACAGTGGTTAAAGGGTGAAAACCAGGAGGCTGCCTATGCTTCACTCCCTGGTGTAATTTATGCCAATATCCATGAACAATCCCGTGGATCCACCTCTCGGCTCTGGTGATTCATTACAATAACCTTTCAATTTTCTGCACTTTATCAGGATGAACCATAACCAAAAAATGCATAGCTATCAGGTTCTAGACTATAGCCGTAACACCTGGACCATGGACAATCCTACTCAACTGATCTCGGATCACCATTGTGATCCAGTAGAATTGTGGGAGGTTCAGGGGTTGCATCTGTAATCTAGATACTTAAAGGGAATGTGTCATCAAAAAAAGACTAATTGTTTAAAGGAGTTGTCTCATTACAAGCTTTCAGCCTACTTCAATGCTTCTGGCAGCAAAGGATTTTTGAATTCAGGGGCGTGCTTCTTGTCTGCCTCTTCTCCTCCCTCTTCCCCTCTCCCCTCAGCACACAGAAAGCTCTCCTCCATAACTTCTATACAGCAGGGGGAGGGGGTTTGCTGCCAGAGTTAACCCTGTGTGTGCCTGCCTAGGTCTGCTGCAGGCTGCTGGATCAGCTGCACTGTCAGCTCCATGGAGACAGGAGAGGGCTGATCTATGAGTGTGGAGAGGTCTGTGAAGCTGTGTATGCTAATAGCAGAGCAGGGGGGATGTAAGTGTTCCTATACCCCCTGCTTAGCATACAAATCTCCATCTCAAGCAACAACAAACAAACCCTGTCAGAACAGACACAGGGCAGCTGTGAAGTGTGTTACTATAATCACGATGTGTCACTAATACAGCAGAGCATGAACCGTTCACATGCCCCCCTGATCTGTTCTATTAGTATAGTCACAGCTCCACAGACACATCATGATTATAGTAACACACAGGGTCACTGCTGTCACATCTACTGACTACAGATCAGCCTCATCTCTGCTCTCCTCAATCTGTGTAGAGAACAGGAGGAAGCAGGCACACACAGGGTTAATCCAGGCAGCACAGAAGCCAGAGCCCTCCCTCTCCCTCCACTACAGAAGCATACTGTGTGGGAGGGGCTCTCTGCTCTGACCTGTATTCAGAAGCAGATGAGTCATCAGCACTGACAGCCAGTGAGATAAAGATCAACAGGTCAGCTGCTGCTATAGTGATTTCAGGAGCTGATGCACTACTACTAACAGGGATAACTCAAAATCAGTAGGACATTTGTAATGAACATATATTGCAAAGCTGCTTGTTTTTTAAAGATCTTTTAATTAAAACCCAAACATTGTAGCGAGAGTTTTCTAGTCATGCTCTGTGACCTGGGAAGAAGTCAGTGTGCAGGGAGGTGAAAGGCTGAACTGTGACTATCTCCTCTTGTGACTGGTGGATCCCGTGTTATCTATTCACACTGGTGTCTCCTTTCAGTTTGACTCTGCTTGTGTTAATAATGAGACTACTGAGAATCTCTCTCTACAGAACAGGAAATGTCAGACTATTATTAGGCCTAGTGGCCAAAGTGAAAACTGCAGGACTTAAGAATTATTAAAAAATATTGAAAGTGATATGAAAAATTTAAAAAAATGTAACCAAAAATTCTTAGAAAAAGGGGTTGAACATAAAAATGTGAGTTAAACAATGTCATTTTTTGATGACACATTCCCTTTAAAGGGTGAAAACCAGGCTTCACTCCCTGGCGTGATTTATGCCAATATCCATGAACGATCCAGTGGATCCACCTCTCGGCTCCGGTGATTTGTTACAATAACCATTCAATTCTCTGCACTTTATCAGGATGAACCATAACCAAAAAATTGCATAGCTATGAGGTTCTAGACTACAGCCGTAACACCTGGACCATGGACAATCCTACTCAACTGATCTTGGATCACCATTGTGGTGCAGTAGAATTGTGGGAGGTCCGGGGGTTGCATCTGTAATCTAGACACTTAATTACATCCGTATTGTGATTACGTTGAACTGACCTAAATTCCCTGGAAGTAATTGGGGAATAAGTGACACCGGGGCTATTTGTCTTGGATTCCATCAAGGAATTGTACAGTATAATGTTGTGTCAGAGCAGCAGCATCTGGGATACACTGGAGTCGTTCAGTCCATATGGGGGAAGAGCAGGCCGGCCTATGTTTCTAATATGTTGTGACAATTCACTGATACCTCCTGCTGTTTTTTCTCCAAACCTCTCATCAGGCTTCTCCAGAGCAGGAAAAGAGAAGCCAACAGCAGGCAGTGCGGTATCCTCTCGGAGCTGTGTAGGGTCCTGAACCACTACTCGTACTGGATCAATTTGTTACACTTTAAAGACACTCAATGTCATCCTATAGTGCCAGCATGAGATAAATGGAACAAGATTAACCTCACACAGAGCGGAGGGGAAGAACCAGACTCCTGCCTGCTTTCACTTCTCAAGACCTTGAAGTGGAAATGCTTGCTCTATTACTCAGCAAGTGAGCTGTATGTCTTCAAACAGCTCCACGGCCACCTCTATTTACCCATAACACAGGGCCGCAGCCTGGCATTCCTCCTATGAGTAGAGGCTCCTCATTATCTGTGTTTATACAATGATAACCAAGTATGTCTGTTTATTTCCAAATATGACTCTTCTATGAGGAAGCGGAAAACCCGGAATATTGATGTATGTGGATACAATATAGCTGAGATCTCAGAGGACATCTATAGGGCTTGTTCACATCTGTGTTACAGAGCCGTCTTAACAGAATTATGGGCCCCTGGGCATAGCAATGCAGTGGGTCCTGGCCAAATACATGACATCACACTAGGCCATGCCTGTAGCCCCCACCAAACACATCCATATTATCACGCAACTTATGTCTGGACACCAGCAGCCTGCAGCCTACAAGACTATTTGGCAGGGCAGGAAGCCTTTGGCTCCCTTCTTCACTATGTTAATTGCACATCCTAAAATAAACAGTTAAATAAGCAGCCTGACCCAGAGTTGTTTCTTGTATTCCTGGAACATACATAGACCATCTGGGGCCCCTATAATTGTGGGTGCACAGGCAACTGCCTAGTGTGCCCAATGAAAAAGATGGCTCTGCGGTGTTGGTGTTTCTATGTTCTTCTTCCATCATGAGAGCAGAACAACTAAAATCACAGATACCAGCGGTACTTGACGTAGCCCATGGCTATAATGGACCTGGGTTATCACCATTGGTTTTCATCATTTGGATTTTATCATTGGGCTTTTATTATTGGGCTTTTATCATTGGGGTTTTTCATTATTGGGATTTTATAATTTGGTTTTCATTATTGATTTTTAACATTGTGTTTGTATCATTGTGTTTTCTTCATTCAGTTTTCACCATTCAGTGTTTTTTTATCAGTGGGTTTCATCATGGTGTTTTTATAATTGGGTGTTCCTCATTAGGTTTATATCATGGGGTGTTCCTTATTTGGGTTTTCATCATGGTGCTTTTATCATTGGACTTTCATCACAGGGTGTTCCTCATTGGGTTTTTCAGCACCATGTTTGTCATGTTATCTAGCTGCACTATTTTCTCCTGCATTTTTGACAAAATTTGCAATGGAGGCTCCCAATAGAACAGAGTCTAATGCCAGATTCAAAAAAATGCATTGGAGGTTAAAATTGGAAGAGGTAAAACAGACACCATTGGCACCCGATGGACCTCATTGATTTTATGCTACAGTATTTTTTCTGGAATTTTTTATGGAATCTGTGATGGATACCCTCAACACAGATGTAAGTGAGGCCGAAGTCGTCCTTACCTCTATGTAGCAAAGCATTGGCTGTACCCGTTCTGTCTGTCAGAGTACTCTTCTGCCAACCTTAAAAATCAGTTTTATCAAACTTATTTTTTTTAAATGTGCTTTTTGAGATATTCAGTGCTGTTCTATTTTTTTAAATAAATATAATGTTAGGTGTAGGGAACAGAGTACATAGCACAATTTTAAGAACAATTTGGACAAATTTAATACATTGAGTTAAGTCTGTGGGGGCGGTTTGGGAGACTGATTCATTCTAAAGATGTCTAAACTAGTGTCAGAGTGTAGTGGAGTTGATTCTTGGGGCCCACCAGTGGCGTTGATTCTTGGGGTCCACCAGTGGAGTTGATTCTTGGGGTCCACCAGTGGAGTTGATTCTTGGGGTCCACCAGTGGCATTGATTCTTGGGGCCCACCAGTGGCATTGATTCTTGGGGCCCACCAGTGGAGCTTATGCTTGGGGCCCACCAGTGGAGCTTATGCTTGGGGCCCACCAGTGGAGCTGATTCCTGAGGTCCACTCTACAGCTACTGTATATGACTGCACATAACTCTTGCTTTGCGCCTCTCTTTCTCTTCCTTTCTGTTTGGAAAAAAAAAACAAAAAAAAAACAAAAAACTCACAGACATAATTTAATTTAATATTTGGGTTAATTTTGTAGAAAAATTCACAGTGACCAAAAAAAAAAACCCAATTAAAAAATAACTTTTACTTGATATACGTTAAAAGAGTGCCCTTCCAAAATGGAGGACCCACAGCAAAAAACACCAAAAATTTGTTCTCCTAGAGAGGAAGAACTGCTAGTTCCTCTAAATCTAGATATCCAATATAGTAGTACTGACCCCAGGGGTGAAGATCGCCCCCTTCGGCGGAGTAGTCGCCCCAACAAGAGCGGCTCCACCTATTGAGAGCGCACCCTAGGTCAGACGCCCCCATTGAAGCAATTCCTAAAAGGATACCAGCAGGACTCCCATATGTACTATAGACACTCTAGGAGAGACAATTCTATCCACATAAAATCATTCTTTTAGTCAAATGCACAAAAAAAAAACAATGTTCTGTTGTGTCATTGATTCAAAACTCATGTGATTTGTTCAAGACCCGACGCGTTTCCCCCAAAACGATCATATAGGGTTCATCAGGGGTAACAGAAGAACATTTAGCCACAAGACTAAAATCACAGCAGACATAGACTAATAAATAAAGATACTTAGCAATGATATCCTTAATGGTGGTAATGCCGTCAAGATAGTCCAATAAGATACAGATTCATGATGTGTCTGATGCCTCAGTCTGGACGATACTGCCATACAACCATGCTCCCCATAAAAAGGGAAGCATGAGGCATCGCCACCTGAGGATCATTATCAGATAATCAAAGATAAAAATAGAGGTGTTGGTGGACAATCCTGTCCCTATAAGCCAACACTGGCACAATCACCAAAGTGAACCTTCATACCTTTAGGATATTATATAGATATAGAAAATACGGTTGAATCACCATTTTTTTTTTATAAACAATAGATATACGGCTATAACCAATACATAATTATAAAGATAGGATATTATATAGATATAGAAAGTACGGTTGAATCACCTTTTTTATAGATATAGAAAATACGGTTGAATCACCTTTGTCATAAACAATAGATATACGGCTATAACCAATACATAATTATAAAGATAGGATATTATATAGATATAGAAACTACGGTTGAATCACCTTTTTAAGCTTCAATTAGCCATTTTTCCGTTGTATGAGGTTCACTTAGAAAGCCTTCCATCAAAAAAACTCACAGACATAATTTAATTTAATATTTGGGTTAAGTTTGTAGCAAAATTCACAGTGAAGAAAAAAACCCAATTAAAAAATAACTTTTACTTGATATACGTTAAAAGAGTGCCCTTCCAAAATGGAGGACCCACAGCAAAAAACACCAAAATTTGTTCTCCTAGAGAGGAAGAAATGCTAGTTCCTCTAAATCTAGATATCCAATATAGTAGTACTGACCCAAGGGGTGAAAATTGCCCCCCTCGGCGGAGTAGTCGCCAGTGTTGGCTTATAGGGACAGGATTGTCCACCAACACCTCTATTTTTATCTTTGATTATCTGATAATGATCCTCAGGTGGCGATGCCTCATGCTTCCCTTTTTATGGGGAGCATGGTTGCATGGCAGTATCGTCCAGACTGAGGCATCAGACACATCATGAATCTGTATCTTATTGGACTATCTTTACGGCATTACTACCATTAAGGATATCATTGCTAAGTATTTTTATCCATTAGTCTATGTCTGCTGTGATTTTAGTCTTGTGGCTAAATGTTCTTCTGTTACCCCTGATGAACCCTATATGATCGTTTTGGGGGAAACGCGTCGGGTCTTGAACAAATCACATGAGTTTTGAATCAATGACACAACAGAACGTTGTTTTTGTTTTTTTTTTTCTTTTTTTGTGCATTTGACTAAAAGAATGATTTTATGTGGATAGAATTGTCTCTCCTAGAGTGTCTATAGTACATATGGGAGTCTTGCTGGTATCCTTTTAGGAATTGCTTCAATGGGGGCGTCTGACCTAGGGTGCGCTCTCAATAGGTGGAGCCGCTCTTGTTGGGGCGACTACTCCGCCGAAGGGGGCGATCTTCACCCCTGGGGTCAGTACTACTATATTGGATATCTAGACTTAGAGGAACTAGCATTTCTTCCTCTCTAGGAGAACAAATTTTGGTGTTTTTTGCTGTGGGTCCTCCATTTTGGAAGGGCACTCTTTTAACGTATATCAAGTAAAAGTTATTTTTGAATTGGGTTTTTTTTTCTGTTTGGAAAGCAGCACCAAGTCTGCCGTGCCCAGGGGCCAACTATGCCCCCAGTGCCTTCAAGGGGCTTCCTCTGCTCCCCTATGGGCCAGTTCAAGCCTGCCATACACCTTTTTTAGCTGTCAAGTATTCGGCTCACAGCTATTGCGCCATATTTTCCTTAGGCTATGTTCACACGGCTTATTTTGGGACAGATTTTGCCGTGTATTTCGCGGCGTACTGCGCTCTAATCTGATCGAAATGTGCCCCATAATTACGGTAATCCATAGTTCTCATAGAGAACTATGTATTGCGCCTCCTCTCCCCGCTCGTACAATACGATCGTATTATACGCGCGGGGAGATAAGGGACATGTCGAAAGCACCGCAAGTAATGCATGTCTATGGGGCCGGCAGGCTGCTGGCTCCCCCGCATCTTAGGAGTCCGTGCTGATCAGCGCGACTCCCAAACACCCGGCGTAATTGCGGGGTGTACTGTACGCCCCGCAATTAAGCCGTGTGAACATACCCTTACACATACATGCTCAGGTCAGTTGAGTGTGCATGTGCTTTAAATGGTTGGGGGGAAGAATCGGCCAATCTCTTGGCAAAACAAAAGAATCGGTAACTAAAATTCAACATGCCTGCTTTGTCTTGTGCCGAACATCCTCGGTGGGGAGACTCGGAAGGCCCCGATACACATTGTACACACTTCAGTGGCCAACTTTTATCTACCGTATATAACGGCTTCAAGTGTTTTGGATGCTTTTGTCAACCTCCTCAGGTGCTGTTTTAGGTATAACGTCTCACAGAAAAATTGTCCATAGCAACTAATCAAATCTCTTTATTAACAGGTGTGTCCATCCATGCACAGAGGTATACTGACCTTTTATAAAATTTTACAAGGGAAGAGGGCCATCATTGCCCATAGTAACAACTCCAATTTCTGTCATCTTTTCATAGTCATACTTTACCTAGAACAGAATGATGCCACACTGTGACTGAGAATGGGATATGCTGAGAGGAATATTCTGAGAATGCATTCAGCCTAATGATGGGAAAATCTGCTATAAAATAAAGATTGCATAAACTTCTACAAGTAGAATTGTATAATTTCTGCATTGTAAAGTATGTATTTAGATCAGATTGTATAGAACATCTTCTGTGACAATCACTTCTTGATGTAACCAATCACATTCTGTTTTTGAGGTTCTTACATTAATGAGATGTGGTATCAGATATAATACAGCACAATCATCATGTAATATAGTATGTTGTCATGGAGAATGTAATATAGTATGTTGTCATGGAGAATGTAATATAGTATGTCATATAGAATATATCATGCAATTTATACTGTCACAAAGAATACAATATTATGTAATGTGGTATGTCACTTAGAATATAATATCATGTAATATAGTGTGTTGTCGTAGAATATAATGTCATATAGAATATATCATGCAGTATATACTGTCATGTAGAGTACGATACTAAGTAATGTGGTATGATGTCATATAGTGAATAATATATTACAGTATGCCATAGAATATATCATAAAAGTGGGGTATATCTCTGAGGATTACTACATCTAATAGATGGCACTAGTGAGCTCTTCATCTCTTTCCCATAAGCCTTTGCTTTCTAGAATATTTAATGTAATACGGTACGTTGTCATATAGAATATAATGTCTTGTAATATAATACGTTGTGATATAGAATGTATCATATAATACAGTTGTGATATAGAATGTAATATATAATACAGTATGTTGTCAAATAGAATATTTCATGTAATATATTCTGCCATGTACAATATATTATGGAATAATATCAGAATAGGATTACATATAATACAGAAAACTGTATAACATATATGAAATATAATATTGAAAATGGGACCAAAGCCTTGTTGCTTGGACACTCTCAAGAATGACAAAGGGATATATATCAAGCATGTCGAGAACTGGCCAATAGAGTATCTAAGGGTCAAACATAACTGAATGGAAAAAAGAAGAAAACTATGATACAGAACATAATATCATGTACTATATACTGCCATATATAATATCATGTTCTGTTCAAGTCATGTAACAGGTCAGGTTTTTTCTAGACGTTCTCAATGTTGGTGCAGACTGAATTTGGGTACAAATAAAGCTTTTTCTTCGGTTTTGGTCTAAAACTCACTTTTTTCCCCATAGAAACCTATGGGCAAAAAAGTGAGTTTTAGACCTAAACAGGTGCATACATGTGGCCCTAAGTGTTGGATTGGGTTGAGGTCTCGGGACTGTGGAGGCCAATACAGCAACTCTAGCTTATTGTCATTGAACCCTTCCTTCTCCAACCTTGACGTCTGCTTCAGGTCGTTGTCCTGCTGGACACTGTCATCCTTTTCATACCCATAGTCCTCGAGTGTATGAAGTAACTCATCTTGTAGGACACTCCCATAGAGCTCAGCATTGAGGTCACCATCGATCCTGGTCAAGTCTCCACCATCTTTGGCTGTGACCCCTCCCCATATCCTCAGGCTTCCTCCACCGACCCTGACAGTTCCTCCATCTCTCGCTCCATTCGCCCCTTCTTGATTCTTCCCATTCCCCCCATCAGAGTCCGATCTATTGACTTTCATCTCATTGCTCTAAATCACCTGTTTCCAATCTTCCATTTTTCGTACTTTTTTGCAATCTCGAGTTGACGCTTCTTATGACAAGATCGAAGTTGATGCTTCTTCATGTTTTTTCGGGCCACCATTCCAGACCTGTGCAATGCGTGTTGCCCGGTGCTTGCAAAGATGTCTGTGATCTCACTCGTACGAAGCCTACGAACCGCCTCCACTGCCGTGTCTTACCATCAGAACTGATCGACCTTGTGATGAGCGACTTGTGGACTCTGATATTTCCCCTGGACGTTCACTTCTTGGCTTTGGACGGACTTCGTTTCATATTCTTCCATCTATCAGGGCCTCACATGTTGCAGTTCGGCCATTTTTTTGGCCCAGAGACGCTATCGATGAGCTGGATGATGCGGCGTCTCTTTTCTTGGGAAATCTTAATGGCTGCTTGAACCAGTGACCTTTTGCTTGGGAATCGGCCTAATAACACACTGAGCTATTAGTGAATGTGAGAACAGGTTGTAATTTGCCCCACCACCAGGAGCAAAACACTAACAATGCAGTTACATGAGAAGAATCTGTAGAACTCAGTAGATGCTAAATAGTTGAAGGTAAAAGTTATGTATGAGAGCCAAGATGATTGTCTATAAAATGATGGGAGTCTCACATGGATGGTGAGATAAGGGGCCTGAAAGTCAAAAGTTCAAAACATTGTTAGCCTTTTGCTTATCGATGTAAAATATATTTATAGGATACAACTTTAGAACACAAAAAACTTTAAGAAATTGCAAATATGAAGTGAAAAATTTTGCTGAAATCTGGTCATTCTGTTTGCCCTGGGAGCGGAATCTTTTCCCTCTGTAACAGTTGTAGGTCACAGATTGTCACTATTGTACTTGTTTGACTTATGTTACATATGTAACCACTTCAATGTACAGCGCCCTTGAATCAATGGTGCTCTAAAATACATAATAATAATGTAGAATACTGCCATATAGTGTCATTTATTGTATATAGTAATAGGTAATATAATACTTTCCTATATATAATGTATCCTGTAATGTAGAATGCTGCCACATAGTGTTATGTAATATATAGTGATAGGTAATATAATACATAGTACTGTCATATAGAAACTGTGTAATTCTGCCATATAAAATTATTTGCTATATATAGTGATAGGTCATATAATACTTTCCTATATATAATGTATCCTGTAATGTAGAATACTGCTATATAGTGTCATTTATTGTGTATAGTGATAGGTAATATAGTACTTTCCTATATAGAATGTATCCTGTAATGTAGAATACTGCTATATAGTGTCATTTATTTTATGTAGTGATAGGTAATATAATACTTTCCCATATATAACGTATCCTGTAATGTAGAATACTGCTATATAGTGTCATTTATTTTATGTAGTGATAGGTAATATAATACTTTCCCATATATAACGTATCCTGTAATGTAGAATACGCCCATAGAGTGGTAGGTCACGTACAGTGAATCATGTCATATAGGACATGTACTGTATGCTGTGTATGTAGAATACAGCCATGTAGTATCACGTTCTATGGAGCCCTGTGATATCAGGGCTCGGGTCTGGGCCGCCATGAGTGTTCCCTCCCGGGCGGCCCTCTATGGAGCCCTGTGCTATCAGGGCTCGGGTCTGTGCCGCCCTGAGTGTTCCCTCCCGGGCGGCCCTCTATGGAGCCCTGTGCTATCAGGGCTCGGGTCTGGGCCGCCCTGAGTGTTCCCTCTATGGAGCCGCAGCCCGCGCTGTGACAGTGTGAGGCCGACTATTTACTCGCACAGCTGTGATGACACCGGCCACGCCCCCCGTGTCACTCATTGGTTTACAATGCGGAAGGAATTCACATTCCGCGAGTCTCACCTCCCAGCCAATGGTGTGGCCGGGCCGCCGCCCGCAGCCAATCAGCAGCCAGGGCCCCGCCCGGCTGTCAGCCGCTCCGTGCTGCGGTATATCAGGCTGCGCTCCCCGGCGCTGAGCTCACTCTGAGCTTGTCAGTCGTGAGCGCAGCTCGTGTGATCACTTGGGATTCGCGGCTCTCTACGGTCCGGCCAACATGAAAGCATTCAGCCCTGTACGATCCGTCCGGAAAAGCAGCCTAACGGAGCACAGCCTGGGCATCTCCCGGAGCAAAACCCCTGTGGACGACCCGATGAGCCTGCTATACAACATGAACGACTGCTACTCCAAGCTCAAGGAGCTGGTGCCCAGCATCCCGCAGAACAAGAAGGTCAGCAAGATGGAAATCCTGCAGCACGTCATCGATTACATCCTGGACCTGCAGATCGCCCTGGACTCTCACCCCAGCATCGTCAGCCTGCACCACCCGAGGCTGTCCAGCCCTTCCTCCAACAGAAGCCCCCTGACCACCCTCAACACAGACATCAGCATCCTGACACTGCAGGTACTGCCCTCCACCCCTTGTATTGCGTCCCCCAGGTGCTTGGGGTTCCCCTGATGCAGCATGGGCATCACTAGATGACCCTGTACTTTGCCGCCACGTCACATACATGTCGCTTATTGTGCTTTGCATTAGTAGCCAGGGATGTGGCTTTTAGTAGATGATCAGACCTGTCCAAGCTTCCCTCTGGGGCGGGTAGTTGTCTGTTACTGTGCTGTACTGTGTTATTGCTCCATCTGTGGCCATGTCTAGAGGCGACCTCTCCAGTCACCCAATGCCAGGTGGCTGCTGGCCCATTGGGTCTCCTCTTGTGCTTGCCCCTCTCCTTGCCTTCTAGTAACACGTGCTTGTTTTCTCTCTCCAGGCGTCTGATTTATCTACATAGTTTATCACTAACTACAGCAAAGCTCTTTGTCCTTAAGCAAAATGGTGAGTGTCTCTCTGTGTCAATGGTGCCGTCTCGATGGCCGATCCTGACTATGGGTTTCCCATTATACATAGTACTGGAAATCTCCCTACACCCCCCGGTGACATTTAGACAAGCTGGGAATTCTCCCTAATTCCTTAAACGTCTTGTGGGCTCCTGTCATCTTAAAGTGGCTGCGTTTAATCAAATAATTGGTGCAAGCAGCCGACTGGCGCCTACATTCATTGCAGTTAAATGGATCCAAACAGAATGGGTTTGAGGTCTCCCCCCACTCTCTCCATTCTCCATCATATGTTAACGTTTAACCTGTGTCATGCCTGGGAATCCTAACTTGCACCCGTGCTATGAATTTCACGGTTTGACATAGGCTGCCTTCTCCTGCTGCTCCTCTATACGGTCATTGCACTCTGTAAAGGGAGGGTAAATTAGGGATAGTTGTGCAAGAAGGGGTGTTATGTCCATGCAGGCGGGTGTGTTAATCGGGTTGTGGGGGGTCTCCTGGAGGGACACCCAGTTCGCCGTAGCCGTCGCTTCCAGTATGGGAAGGGTTAACCTCCGGCTCCTGTGTACATCTGGAGCATGAGTGTTTGGTTAAATGTGCAGTGGTGGCTTCCTCACTGGCGCCAGTCTGTCTACTGATCTCTTCCACTAAAACCCTCCTTCTCAATCTCTTGCAGGTGTTCACATTGACTGTGTTTTTCTTTGCACAACATGGCTACAAGACTTCTCTATTTCATTATTTGAGTACTGCATTTGTACAGAAGCTTGTGGAACAAGGGGATTCAATGTGGCTATGAAAAGAGACTCGCATCCAGATTTATTTTTATTATTTTGCCCCAGTTTTTTTATTTTTATTTTTTCCATTCCCAGCCGAGCTTTGGACTGCTGTTTTTAGTTATTTATGAAAAGACTGATTGACCTTTCCTGAGGCGGAAGGCTTAATTCTTACTATTCTCTCCTACATGGGGAGTGGAAGTTATCGTCGCACCACAAGGGATTTGCCACTTTTACCATCGAGCTTTTTTTATGCCTTTTATTAACTAAAAAGGTGAAGCGCGCAGGCAACGAGCGGAGTATCCGGCTATAGAGATTTTATCAGACTGGACTCGATGACAAGCTGTATATAGATAAATAAGACGTTGTGAACTCTTTATTCCAAGTTTCTTCGTCCCCCTCAACCCCCTTGTACAGTAGCAGAAATGTTCTGTTTCTGCAAATGTGTAATGATGAGACTTTATCATGCTGAACTTTTTATAAAAGTTTGGTTGTAAGCTTTTTATACAGAATAAATCAATGGTGTTTATTGAAATGACTTCTTTTAGTTCTGTGCCTTTTACTCTTGTTTCTACCATATCCCCGATGGGTTAATGTACAAACCTCTTCCCCCACCGTATCAGTATTCTCATTGCTAGTCTGGGAGCGGAGACTCCATATGATTCACATTCCTTGACCCACACCAGTAAATGATTATCCAGGTGACTTTGAACACAAAAGAAGCTTTGCTTGGATCAAGGGTGATAAGACCAATCATAGTAATGATGTGAAAACAGAAATCATTGATGTGTGTAAGTGGCTATCGCAGAGATACGAACCCCCTCTGCTTGTGGCCACTTTAGGTCGACGGCCTTGGGGCAGTAATCTTTGCACTCTAAACGTAACCAAATGGAGATTATATATATATATATATATATAATTACAAACTAGTTGTTCTGTAACCTGGTGATGTAGCAGAGCGGAGTTTTGTTGCTTGGTCCAATTTATGATATCAACGGTTTGTCTGAGGCTTCGGTTAGGCTTGCATGTTAGGGGACAAATTCGGCTTTGCTACATCAATATAAATCATTTTGGTCAAATTTCAAAATACGGGAAATTACTAGTATCTACTGTGACTTCCAGGTGGGGTTGTGCCAGTAGGGCAGTACGGGAAGTACTCCTGTCAGGGGCCCCAATCAAAAAGGGGCCCACTGATATGTAGAAAAGTAGTAACTAGTAATGGGTGGGGGCCCCATTTAATTTGGTTGTATGGGGCCCTAAAACAGTTAATAGATGACTGATGGAAGCCCAGACCCTAATACAGTTTGCTGTATCCTCTTCCAGTTTTATGCTATATTAATATTGAGGAATATAGCAAAATGCAAGGCTGTGTTAAACCTAGGGTCTAATCTGTTATTTCAAACTTAAAGGCATTTTGGATTCTACTTTTTGGTAGTTACTAACATTACAGTATAAGCTTCCAATACTAAAATAAGGTGCTGGTGGGTTATCCCATCTCTATTGTCTCTGCTATAGGCCTCCACTGTGTAATTTTTAATCGTATTAAGTTGTTCCGTAGCGTTCACATCCGTCCCTGTCACCCACCAACAGGTCAAGTTTCAGGATCTCCCACAGAATGCACTGACGATAATTAAATCACTTGTGCATCATAATTAAATCCCCTGTGCAATGCTAAGGAAAGCCAGAAACCATGACCTGTTGGTGGGGCGTGAGGACTGGAGTTGGAGACCTCTGCCCCAGAGGGCTCACAATCTGCACTAACTTTTTGTAGGTGTTTGGAATCTAAGGCTATGTCTACACTGCATCAGAGAAAAAACGGCCCCAAAAGCAGGCGTTCTCTCTCTGATGCAGGACGCGGCTTTTGTCACGATTTGTGCAAAAGCCGCGGCCGCTTCTCGTTTTCCCGACGCCCCCCATACAACAGCATTGTATGGGAAGACGTCAAGAAGACTAGAAGCACCGGCGTATTATACAACATGTTGTATAATACGCCGCTGCCGAAAGACGGGCAGAGAAAAGACGAGCTGTGGAGACAGCAGCTCGTCTTTTCTATTGCCGGCTATGGCACCACACTGACGATCGTATCTGTGCGCTTTTAAAAAACGAAAAGCGCCGGAGATACGATCGTAATCATGTGCAGTGTGGACAAAGCCTAAGAAGCAGTATCATGGAGGGAGCAGTAAAACTTGACCACCTTATTGCCCTTTGCCCAGGTTGTCAACCTAGTCCTAAAACTTTGAAGTCTTGATTTAGTAGTAGTTGGCCTGCAGCCAGTGACTAGAGGGGGTTAATTGTAAAGCCTGTCTATTGCTTGCTTGGAGGACTCTATGAAAGGCAGCCTCCTCACCTGTAGCTGTAACACTTTAACCTGAGTTAAACAGGTGTTTGGGAGGCGCCGAGCAGTCTGGAGCAGCTGCCCTTCTTTGCCCTTGACACAAAATCCATCTCTCAGGCCTGGAAGCCAGAGCCGTCCTCCTCCAATACAAACAGTGCACTGACAGGTTAGCAGCCAGGAAGGCGGCCAGGGGGGCTTTCATGACTGTGGCTGAACCTAAAACAAGCAATGCATTGATCAGATAAGAAATCCAAGGGACTGTCTGCTTGTTGACCACACAGAATGAGACCTCTCCTATCACAGATCATACAGACCTTTTGCTAATGTATACTCATGGCTGACACACTTATATCATGGTCCACAATGGAGCACTTGAGGAACCCTCTAACCCTTGTGTGGAGCATGCTGTAACCAGGGCGCCTGAAGCGGGAGGGTCCTGGACCCCTGTGTAATAAAGCCAATTCCATATATGCTTGCTTCATAAATTCCTGGGATTAACCATAATGTCTCTACACACCTAAGGTCTGAAATCTGCATGGCAGGAGCCAGCCATTGGTTTAAGACTGGCGTCCAGCTGTTGCCAAACTACAACTCCCAACAGGCAGCATTTTTGTAGTTTTACAGTGGTATGAGTGCGAATAGACTGCTGACTTGTGAGAGAAACGAGATGGGAAGTCTGTGACTATGTATTACATACCCTTATAGACCTCATAGTTCTGCTTTACTTACTGATCTGAGTCAGTGTACTAGGAAGAGACCGAGAGCTCTATATATCTATATATAGAGGTGTGTGTGTATAGATATATATATATGTGTAGATATATATATATATATATAGTATTATATATATATATATATATATATATATATATATATATATATATCTCTTACTCTCACACCTTTTTATTAGGCCGTATTTGGTCTGGTTTAACATTTGGATTACAAGCAGAAGGTCTGACCACAGCCATTTAAGCGAACAGAACTTAGACCTGTGGGGTTTTATGGTGAGCGAAGTCTGCTTCAGTAGAATGAGGGGGAGCTGGTGGTGTGGCTGTAATCTGCACAGTTTTGTATAGGAATTATACCAGTGACGGGGCTAACACTCTTAACGGTGGATAATGAGCGTTATAAATTGGTCAGATCCAGATAAAATGTTACCATTTAATAGGCCTTGTCATTGATCTATTAGTATATAGTGGAAATTAACCATTACAAGTATCAACCATATAATATATATATATATATATATATTTATGAGAGAGAGAGAGATATATTGGTATGTGTGTGCATATAACAGGTATATGTATATCTCTCTCGATAGATCTTTATATACATAGTGTTGCACTTTGGATTTGGGTCGGGCCAGTCCCACCAGTCCCAAATGTTGCAGGCGGTCATGGGAAATTGTACAACCTATTGCCATCCTTTTTCCATTCAGGTTAAAGGAGGTGTAGCCTTCATTGATCACCATTCACCAGCAGAATCTTTACAACACAGTATTATTTATCTGTATGGTAGCTACAGGTTTGATCCCAAAAAATCAATTGTTAAGAATTTCTACTAATAAAAACCTCACACCCTGTGTTATGCTAAGTGCAGGGCCTGAGGGGACCCGGCGTCGCCTTTGGTGTACTTTGGGTCATATGTCATACATAGGTCCCCCCATAACACATTTTTTTCTTGGGGTGTTACTTTAAGACTGCAGAACTCAACATCTTGTAGTAGTTTGAGCAAAACTACTTGCAGAAGTCAGAAATGAACGAATACTAAAATGAATGTGTTAGAGCAGTGGCCTTCAGCCTGGAGCTCTCCGCCTGTTGCTAAACTACATCTCCCAGCATGCTCGGACAGCCTGGAGCCCACTACTACTATAATGGTGTCCTTTCACCTGCTCTGTATATTGCAGCCTGGATCCTTCAGTATGCTGGAGTCTAGAAGCGGCAGATCAGCAGCTCTCTGGCTCTCTCTAGCTGTCAAGGGATTTATTGCTTGTAGATGTCCTTGTTCTGGCCAGTAGCTGAAGCCTCTTCCTGCTGATAAACACTCTGGTCTCCTTCCTGTTCTGCTAATCTTAAAGCAGGCCCCTGGGGTGTCAGCGTCCAGCGCTGAGCTCTCATCTTGACAGATCTCTACATTGCAGTTGGAGTCATTTTAGGTAGAAGTTTCCTGGATAGGAAGATATAAAGCTGCACTTCCTATACTGCTGCGGTGAACGCGTTTCATGCAAAACTGTGTGCACAGCAGAGAGAGGAGATCCGGCCCAAGTAGCTGGGTCTGAGGAGATACAGGACAGGGTGGACCCAGGCAGGCGGTGCAGCTTCAGCTACATCCATACACTCAGTTCTATGGGATGATGCATCTATGTGATGGGATCTATGTAGGGACACCTCACGTTTCTGGCTTCCATCAAATGTACATGCCAGACAGTGGCCAGACAGTGGCATACGTCACCAGAGGGTCCCATTGTAAAAATAAAAAAAAAGTGTACATTTAATGTATGCATGTTTAACTAATTGCCATTGTAGCGCATAACATAGGCTCCTGTGCTATTTCATCCTTTTTTGTAGTATACAGATGTATACGGGACAGAGATTAATGGGACACACATTTAACCTCCATCAGGCCATTTACTCCTATGGATCCATTTAGCGTACACAGCTGTAGCTTTCCCAGCATATATGCTACAGCCATGATGTGTACTTAGCCTCTGCTACACTGAAGTCCACCCTACCAGATTGTGAAAGTGACCACCAAGCAGGGAACACTTGTCTTTCCAGTTTTTCTACATATTTGGTCAGACACACCTTAGTGTGCTCGATTTACATACAGTACTGCATAGACCACCGACCTCCAACCTGGGTCATCTTGTTCTATGCATTGGCATATTGCTTGGTGAGATGGACACCGACTATAATGGCATTGATGAGTCACAGTGGCCGGGTGCTTTTCTGAAGGCTGCAGCCACTTTAGACCTCGTTCACACGGCTTATTCTGGGACGGATTAGAGCCGTACTGCGTGCCGGATTTGCGCTGCAGTACGGCTCCAATCACTCCCAGTCATTACGGTAATCCACAGTTCTCATAGAGAACTATGGATTCCGTCTCTCCTCCCCGCTCGGCAAATCCGCTGCGGGGGGAGACAGTGGCATGCACATTATTTACGGCGCGGACGCGGCTTAGATAATGATAGTCTATGGGGCTGGCGAGCTGCCGGCACCGCCCCTGCACGGCTGCCGGCGTAATTGCGGGGCGAAATCCGTCCCCGCAATTTCACCGGCAATAAGCCGTGTGAACGAGGCCTTATTCTAGTGATCACTTGGATCACATCAGCTGAACAACTTTCTATTGCTTGTGCCGTACCATTAATGTCTATGATGAAGTTTTAACACATTAAAGGGGTTTTCTCAACACATTGATTAGCTTTAAACATGTAGGCAAGCAATAAAGACTATTACCAAATACATTGCTGTTCTGATTTTGCTTCGTTTCAGAGTCAAAACAGTTCTCATCTCCTGCTTATTTACAGAAGCTTTCCTGGGTTACCAATTACTTCTCTCTCTGGTCTAGCAGCTCTGGCCAGCATGGTGAGGTCACTTCCTGCTGAGTGTTATCTCCAGCACAGGAGCTTGTTTATCTATGTTACTGACAAACTTTAATTATTTAGAGCTCTGTAGCCTTGTGCACTGCTGTTTAGACCCTTCCATTACTAATGCCCCTCTAGCAGGCTCAGATAAGGAATAGTAAAGCTGATGTGCCAATCACTGCTGTAGAATAACCCACAGTCTGAACAGGAAGTGTGAGTTTGAAGCTGGATCTAAACATAAGAAAATCCTTTAAAGCTGGATGTTAGTCTTATAACAAGAGATCACTAACTATGAGGGCAAAATTGAAATCTGAATAAACTGGATTTGGGACTTGATCCTCTGTAATACCTGATACTCTTTGGGGAAGAAGTCCATTGCCTGCACTTTTCTCTTGCATGGGTCCATCACAGTGAGATCTAATCTTGCAGGCTCTCATTGAGGACAATTTTTCTGCTGGGCTTTACCATTGGGTTGTAGAAGCTGCTTAGGCCTAATATCACATTTCTGTTCATATTTGGTATATACAAAGGAAAAAGACTCCCAACCTATGTGTTCACTGGACGCTATGACAGATGCCCAACAGTGACTTTTGTCACCCATAGACTAAAATGGGATCTAGTATGTATGAAGCCATTAAAGAGATGCCATTATAGCCTATGGCTGAAGGGTGCCACTAATAGGCATCTGATAATCCATCCGTTACCCATAGGCTATAATGACATCTATTTAGTGGATACATCAGGAGGTACTATGGAGGTTTAATATATGCGATTGATGGATTTGTGTGACGAATGCTATATAGGCAGACATCACCCATAGGTCATACCATACTTGCCAACTTTTGAAAGTGGGAGATTTCAAGGGGCGGTGCCACGACCATCTTGCTTGTGAGCCACACCCCTTCGAAAAAAGCCACACTCACTTCACCTAACTGCATAATGGTTCTGGAAGAAAGCCAGGTTGTTGCCCCCACTAGCCAGGTAGTAGACCTTATAGCCAGGTAGTGCCCATTATAGACAGGTCGATGCCCCCCTATAGCCAGGTAGTGCCACCTTTTAGCCAGGTAATAGCCCCTTATAGCCAGGTAGTGCCCCTTACAGCTAATAAAAATAAAATAATAAACGCCACTCACCTCATCGGGTTCCCTGCAGTGTATCCAGCTCTGGACATCTCCTGGGCCGGCGTCCAGCGTCGCAGGGGGTGTAAGTACAGCCGTGCGTCACACCCCCTGCGACGCTGCTGGATATGTATAGCGCTCGCCAAACGCTGTACATACAGGGGAGAAAGCAGGAGGGGACCGCTCCCTCCTGCCTCCTCCCGGTACCCGCAGCTGCACGGAGCTTGCAGCTGCTGACGGACTCTGCGCGGCCGCGGCTGCACAAGTCAGTGAGACTCGCTGGGTGGGTGAGGCGGGCGGCACCCCCTCTGGTGAGCGGCGCCTGCCTCACCCGTCTGTAGGTACATCCCGGCGGCACCAGAGCAGCGCCCTGACGCAAGTCCGGTGCCGTGGTCATTTACAGAACCCCTGCTGCCTGCTGGTGGCGGGAGGTTCGCCGACTGTTCCAGGGCGACCTCCATTAGCGGGAACTCGACACCCAAATTGGGAGAGTTGGCATGTATGGGTTACAATGATAAATAAAATATATATGTTCAGTTATATATTTTTTACTGGTCGGTGTGTAAGGGTGGTGGGTGCCACTCCTTCAGGTTCTTTTGTATTGCGGGGAGAGACGATGTGGGACTCACTGTGCTGCCTTGATTAACCCTGTGTGTGCCTGCTCCCTCCTGCTCTCTATACAGATTGAGGAGAGCAGAGGTGAGGCTGATCTGTGGTCAGTAGGATGCGACAGCAGTGAAGTGTGTTACTATAATCATGATGTGTCTGTGGAGCTCTGACTATACTAATAGAACAGATCAGGGGGGCATGTGAACGGTTCATATCCTCCCTGCTCTGCTGTATTAGTGACACCTTATGATTATAGGAGGTGTATTCCACGTGGTGCTATCAATGTAGACACTTCAGAGCATGAGATTTTTACTTTATATTTTTATTTTATATTTATATATTTTTTTAAATAAAGTATATCTTTTTAATAAAGTATATAATTATAGATTGATAACATATATTTATTGTTCCCCTTTTTCAGAGAGGAGTTGTATCACACAGGTTTATATGTTGAGCATCCAATGTCAGATGAAGCGGATTGCAGTCCGCAAAATGCGCCACATACAGAGAATAAAATTTCTTCTTACGAACGTTTTCCGGAGCTAAATACGCTCCTATTTCCTTTCAGCGCTCCATTTCAAATTTACTTCTATTATTTAGCCTGGGAGGCTCCTTTCCCTAGGTGTAACCCAGCTATTCTTCTCTGTATCCAATCACTATGCGAGTGCATTGTTTACTATGTTACCATACCATGATTTGTTTGTTTACATTTGATTCATTGAACCTCGTTCATGTTAAACTATTTAAAGCCGATGTTAGCTCATTGTGACTGCATGTATCTGATGAAGCAGGAGAACCTACTTTTAATCAATAAATATACTATTCTCAACTTATGTTGAGGACTTTTTAATAGACTATCCTTGCATCGCTTCATTTTAGCCGCCCCAAATCAGCGTTTTTGATCTCTGGATCTAGAAGGCTACTATCTTAACATCATGATTATAGTAACACACTTCACAGCTGCCCTGTGTCTGTTCTGATGGGAGGACAGCACAGAACAGGGTTTGTTTGTTGTTGCTGGAGATGTCTGTGGAGATTTGTATGCTAAGCAGGGGGTAAAGGAACACTCACATCCCCCCCTGCTTTGCTATTAGCATACACAGCTTCACAGACCTCCACACTCATAGATCAGCCCTCTCCTGTCTCCTGTCTCTGTGGAGAGGAGCAGCAAGAGCCCGGCAACAGCAGCCGCACAGTGCAGCTGATCCAGCAGTGAGCAGCCGGCAGCAGATCTAGGCAGGCACACACAGGGTTAACCCTGGCAGCAAACCCCTTCGCTCTCCCCCTGCTGTATAGAAGTTACTGCAGTCAGAGGAGGAGGGCTGTCTGTGTGCTGAGGGGAGGGGGAAGGGAGAGGAGAAGAGGCAGACAAGAAGCACGCCCCTGAATTCAAAAATCCTATGGTGCCAGACACACTGAGGTAGGCTGAAAGCCTGTAGTGAGACAACTCCTTTAATATTAACCTATAGCCTACTGAATCTAACATTCCTATTACTACTATGCCTATGTCTCTATAATACACTCACACTGCTTTCCTGAATAAAGATAACTAAAGTCTTTACACACCTCACAGGTGCAGATATGAAATATTGCAGTTTTTTTTCCCTTTTTGTACTATACGGATGCATTCTGCCCAAATGAAGACCACAGGACACTGGGATATAGACACGTAGGGCTTTATGTATGAAAACTGTGTAGCAGTAAGACTGTCTTTGTTGCCCATAGCAACCAATCAGAGCTCAACTTTTATTTATAAAGAGCACTATATGAAATAAAAGGGGAGCTCTGGTTGGCTGGTATGGGCAACACATGGACAATTGTGATAAAGGAGGCTCAATGTGTTTACGTTGGGAGCTTTCCTAGTGTATACAATAAATGGAGACAAAATACAATGTGAACAGGGCTTTATCAAACCCTTCCGAGAAAAGATAGCCTGCTGCATAGTTAGTGATAAAAGGGTCAGACCCATCACTGCTCCGCTGGGGGGTGCTTTGAAGTCTGGCAGAGAGGGTCCATCTATGACTGTATAGAGTGGAGGATACAGTAAAGGCCCCATTCACATCTCGGTTCTGGACAGGACAGATACCCGTGTACCGCGCCTTTTTGTTCGATACAGAAACGTTATACATTCGGTAAGCATAGTCCATTCAGATGTATGCCCTACAGCGCTCTATGGCATCATGATCGCCCCACCACGGTATCCGTCAGGATCAATGGTTCACAATGTATGTGAATGGGGACATATTGCAGATCGTCTTCTGCGCCATTTTCAGGTTTTCCTTAGTATATAGACAACTAATCATACATAAGAACTTCCCCCTGGTGAAAAATGCTCAGTAAATTATTTCTAGAACGTCACAAGTAACAAGTGTTTCGTTCAGGGTTTGGTAACACGTAAACTTTCAATGAGTCAAGCATCTGTTGATCTGGAAAAGGAGCAAGTTTTATTCCTGAAGAGCATTTTATGAGTGTCCTCAACTACACCAGGAGGTGACCTGATCGATACTGGGCGTGAAATGCATCAGAACTGTGGATAGGAGACGGCAATACTGTCTCTGGCCAACTAATTAGAGCTCTGCTTTGATTTCTGTACGTGCTGTGGAAGGACAAAAGCTGCACTGTGATTACTGCTCTGGAGATCATGCCAAAACAGGGACATTTTGTGTGCAGGTGGTGACGACACTACAGACTCAGATCGAGACAAAAGCTTGCTAAACTTATTAATATATGGGTGGCTATAACAACATACGGTATATATAGCTCTGGTTCCCCTGTAGAGGGTCAGTTTGGGTGGCGGGTTCTCCCCCAGGTTCTGTTATTGTACAGTCTACGTCTAATTCTGAAACTCCAAGGGGATATTCTAGTGATGTAATAATGTACAGTACAAGTCCCAGATGGAATTCCTGCCTCCTCTGATTTCTATCCACTGAGATTATCTAAAACGTCAGTCACCTACTGTGTATGGTCTGGGGAAAGCACTTTCCTGGCAGCCATATGTTAGTCAGGCTCTATTTGTAGCTGAACATTGCCACCTACTGGCCACATTATCATGGAAATGATTGAACGCATGCCTCACTTAGCTAAGTATACACATTTGGACACAAGCATCTGTAAGACACTGGACATATCAATGTCCTGGGGACTGTAAGATGGTCAGCTTTGGCAAA
Organism: Phyllomedusa bahiana; assembly: GCA_025379985.1. NCBI lineage: Eukaryota > Metazoa > Chordata > Amphibia > Anura > Hylidae > Phyllomedusa > Phyllomedusa bahiana. Next base: position 69,735 of record JAODAL010005008.1, read on the forward strand.
AATATGTAACAAATATAATAAAATAAATAGAAATTGTTATTAATATATATATATATATATATATATATATATATTCTTAAAAAATTACTTTGTTGAATAGAAAGAAAAAATTAGAACTTGAAGCCCCAAGCAGCATTTCCAACATGGCAGCTGACGTCCACCTTTACATCTCTGGCCCATATCTCTTCGCTCCCGGGTCCCAGGCGGTCTATCGTCCATAGCCTCCTTCTTCTCCTCCATTCTCCTAACGCTAATCGTGAAGAAAACCAAATTCATCATCTTTCCACCATCCCACTCTATCCCGCACCTGATCTACAGTATCTCTCGAAAGTAAGTACACCCCACACATTTTTGTAAATATTGTATTATATCTTTTCATATAAAACGAGCTAGACATTTGATACATGCATATATCTAACAATATCAGTGCACACTAAAGCTAAATAAAACCTCAAGGTAATGAAAAACCTGGACTCTTAGTTACAGTATTTGATCAAGATTGTATAAGCACCTCCCAAAAATCAGGGATCCAGAGAGGTGGCCCTACCTAAAATTTCCTCATAGCTGTCAATCCATCTATCCGCACCTGATTTACAGTATCTCGAAAGTAAGTAACACCAACGTCATTTTGTAAATTGTATAAATATCTTTTCTGAGTAAACACTGAGATATGACAATTCAATAACTAATGTAAAGTAGTCAGTGCACAGCTTGTATAACGGTGTAAATTTGTTGTGCCCTCAAAATAACTCAACACCCAGGCATCAATGTCTAAACCTCTGACAACAAAAGTGAGTACACCCCTAAGTGAGAATGGACAAATTGTGCCCAAAGTGTCAATATTTTGCATGGCCTCCATTATTTTCCAGCGTTGCCTTAACTCTCATGTGCATGGAGGTCACTAGAGATTCACAGGATGCAGCCACTGGAATCCTCTTCCCTCCTCCATGACAACATCACGGAGCTGGTGGATGTTAGAGACCTTGCGCTCCTCCACCTTCTGTTTGAGGATGCTCTACAGATGCTTAATAGGGTTTAGGTCTGGAGACACGCTTGGCCAGTCCATCATCTTTACCCTCATTTTCTTTAGCAATGCAGTGGTCGTCTTGGAGGTGTCTTTGGGGTTGTTCTCATGTTGGAATTCTGCCCTGCGGCGAAGAAGGGAGGGGATCATGCTCTGCTTCAGTATGGCACAGTACTGGTTGGCATTTATGGTTCTGTCAATAAACAGTAGCTCCACAAAGCCTGCAGCACTCATGAAGTCCCAAACCATGACACTCCCACCACCATGCTTGACTGTAAGCAAGACACACCTATCTTTGTACTCCATACCTGGTTGCCGCCACACACGCTTGACACCATCTGAACCAAATAAGTTTATCCTGGTGTAATCAGACCACAGGACATGGTTCTAGTAATCCATGTCCTTAGTCTGCTAGTCTTCAGCAAACTGCGGGCTTTCTTGTGCATCATCTTTAGAAGAGGGACTACAGCCATGCAGACCGATTTAATGTATGATCTGAGCACTGACAGGCTGACCCTTCACCCCTTTAAACTCTGCAGCAATGCTGGCAGCACTCATATCTATTATGAAAATATAATCTCTGGCCATGACACTGGGCATGTACACTCAACGTCTTTGGTCGACCATGAGGAGACCTGTTTTGAGTGGAACCTGTCTTGTTAAGCCACTGTATGGTATTGGCCACTGTGCTGCAGCTCAGCTTCAGTCTGCTGCTTTAGAAAAACCTTTGACTCCTTCATATCCTACATGCCACACATCCAAGCCCTCACCTCTGTCTGCCGCCTCCACCTGAAAAATATCTCTCGCATCCGTTCATTCCTTAACTTCAACACTATAAAAATGCTAGTCCATGCCCTTGTCATCTCCTGCCTAGACTACTGCAACATCCTTCTCTGTGGCCTCCAGTCTTGCACTCCTGCTCCCCTTTAAACCATCCTCAGCCAATCCCTGCACTTGCTACCCAATGCCCAACTAATTTTGTTCAAGTTACTAACCATGACCTACAAGGCTCTCTTCTACTCTCTCCTCTTATCAGCTCCTCACAAAGCCGCCTCCAAAACTTCTCCCATGCATCCCTCATACTCTGAAACTCGCTGCTTCAACACATCAGACGCTCCTCTACTTTCACGAAGCCTCAAAAGCAACCTGCAAACCCAACTCTTCGGGATCACCTATAACCTACAATAACCCTGCTGCCATGGTGCTACCCCACAAACATGTCTGCCCCTCCTCTTCTGTCGCTTTCCTCCTCTTTTGTAGATTGTAAGCCTTCGTGTGCAGAGTCCTTTCTCCCTCTGTATCAGTTTAGTCAGTTGTTGTTGCCATTATACTTTGACATATGTTATATCTGTAACTCCCCACCTTCCCTGGCCGTTGCTTGTGTAAAGTATAGCAGATGCTATACTGATACCTCTAACCTATGTCAGTTATTGCACGGTTTGCCCATTCAGTACAGAATACAACAGAAACTCATCACTCTCACACATACGGCTCTCCACAGCGCTGCATCCCTCTACATCTCCTCCCTCATCTCCGTCTACCACCCTACCCGGTCTCTCCGCTCTGCTGATGACTTTAGACTACATTCCTCAATCATCTAAACCTCACATGCCCGGCTCCAAGATTTTTCACGTGCGGCACCAATTCTCTGGAACAAGCTACCCCGTACGATCAGGCACACAACAACCCCCAAAGCTTTTAAGAGTGCCCTGAGAATACATCTTCTTAGGCAGGCCTATTAAGATCCCTAATTCTTAATGCCCAGCTCTCTGTCACACACACTTCTGTCACTCTCTGCACTTGGGCACTCACAGGCACTTATCTGTATATAGATGTACTGTCTGTATATAGACAGTCAGTCTGGGTGACAGGTTCATCCACTTTCTATGTAAACCACCCCTTATTTATGCAACATGGCTGGACCATTGTGTAAACTGAGCACTTCTCACCCTTTGTCTCACCCATATACCCTAATAGATTGTAAGCTCTTGTGAGCAGGGCTCTCATACTCTGTGTCTGATTTGTAAGTACCTTTCACTGTGTAACGTCTGTCTTTTGTCTGTGCTTATATCCTCTATATTGTAAAGTGCTGTGGTATATGTTGTTTCGCTATATAAATAAGGATTATTATAATAAAGTTCAGACTCAATATTGGACACAACGTAGAAGGAACAAATCAAGCAATCCTTATAAGATAAAACAATCTTCTTTATTGGAAATCTATTACTAGTTTGTGGCGACAGGCAGAGGGCAGGGCTGCTATACTGGACACAACCCAGAAAATCAGCTCATTTTCTAGTAGTGAACAACCCCTTCCGGCTCCATCTCCCATGTTTCCCCAGTCTTTATATAATTGACCGTTGCCATATTCTCTTTGACCCTCAGGCCGCGTTCACACGGCTGAGTTCTGGCACGGGTTTCAGCCGTATTGCGTGCCGTACTGCGCTGCAGTACGGCTGGAATACGTCTCAGTCATTACGGTAATCCACAGTTGGATTACAGAATTATGGATTCCGTCTCCCCTCCCCGCTCGGCGAATACGCCGAGCAGGGAGAAAGTGACATTCACATAATCCCGGCGGGATACGCACGGTGGATAATGCATGTCTATGGGGCCGGCGAGCTGTCGGACCCCCCCGCCCCTGCTGCACGGAGCCGGTGCAATTGCGGGGCGAAATCCGTCCCCGCAATTAAGTCGGCAATAAGCCGTGTGAACCGGGCCATAAGGTCCATGCACATGGCAGAGCCTAAATATGGAGTCATATGGCCCAGAGCTGCTTCCTTACAGGCTCCATTGGGTGCTCTATGTACAGAGCTATCCTCTAAACGCAATGCTTCATTCAATGGAGAACACCATTTTTTAAATTCTTTTTTGCCGACTTTGTTTCTTGTCAGGTGCACTTGTTGGCAGTATTTAAAAAGTCGCTCATGCCAAGCAACACATGTGTGCCCCATCAATAGAAGCCCAGACAAGGATAAAGGCAGCGACTGAACCTCCACAGGCAGAAAAATTTACTCAGAAAATCCCTGAAGTGTGGACAGCTTTAGGCAGTTGTAGATTTATATCACAAAGTGCAGCCAGAATTGTTGTGTGCATCTTGTGTTTTTTGGCTCTTTTTTCATCTACCTTTTTTATATTCTTGTCTCCTTGTAGGAAGGTCTTCATGGCACAATGCTAGTGATGCCTCTTGCAACAATTGAATGGCTTTCCATTCTTTCGCAGAGTAAGGTTTCTTGTATTTAGCGCCGGCGTGCACATGTGGCCCCCACCATCAGGACACAAATATGCTGTCTCTGTCCTCATATGACAGAAATTAATATTCATCTTATGACAGCTGTAACGCACGGCTATGTTCGGCACTGTATGGCTGGCGCTGTTATGGTGGGTGGCGTGTGGCTGGCTCTGTGTGGCTGGCACTGGTATGGTGGGCAAGGTGTGGCTTACTCTATAGGACTGTATATTATATTTTAAGCAACCTAAGTGAGTAATGCAGCAAAAACTGTTTCTGTATTATCTCCGACTGTCTTCCTCAAAGGAGCATTTATTTCTGACACTATCATGGGCAATCCACAAGATCTACCATAAAAATGTCTGATAGGTTCTAGACTCCAAAGAGGAGAGGAGTTGGATGCCTCATATTCTATTTCTGGAGTATGAACAGGGGACCCCCCATTCTGATCGCTGGCAGATCCCTAAAGTGGGACCTAGACCTCTCAGCCATTATGGGTGTTTACAATTAAAGGATCATCAAGGTCTTAGACGGGGAATAATCCTGAGGTTTACTGCGGCCCCTGGAGAGGTGCGATATGACAGTTTGGCCCTTAGACCAATAAATATTGTTCTCCCCTCGTTTAGTATTTTACATTAGATACGTTTATTAATGTCCATGAAATTTTGTGAACACGCAGGTAGTTGTTACAGGTAGGAAAAGGCGGCCTGTGAGCTGCTGGAATGTGAGGAAGAGGCCATGTATAATATATGACGACAATACAAATAGAATAATAAAGTGAATAGCTATGCTATATTCCATCAACTTCACACCCAGGGAGAAGCCCACATTTCAGGTCACCTTGACTCCAAATATTGCAGCAGTCTACAGTATCATATAACTTCTGGTCACAGATGGCTTTGCTTATGGAACACTACAGGATGTGACGTTGCTATCCGGACCCTGGATCATCATGCTTGAGGACATCGCAAGTTTTTATGGAGGAATAATGGAAGATTTATACTTTTGCGATCCTGTGGATGCGATCTCCTTTTGGCTTGTGACCAACCAGCTCAAGCTTTGAGCTATTCCGGCAACAACGTCCAGAACTTAACCGGATATTGAACAGCCCCTTTCCAAAAATATTACCCTATGGAAGCATTTGACATCTCCTACCCCTCTGTATGGCCAATGTTTTGTCTCCAGCTCTCATTTCGTCAAGTTTTTCTCTTGTCCAAACAGGGTGGTATGGTCGCTTCCATCCATTCAGAATGATGAAGTGGTCTCGTCTACCCTCTTGTAGGTGACTTACAGTAGAGTCATATGCTCCCATCCCCACCCAGTAGCAGCAGAAACTTCCTCCAGATGGTCTGGCACTTTCCGGGTTAAGTCCCTGCCATTGTATCCATTCTTGTTTGGCACCAATGTGACATGTTTCTCTTAATTTGCTGCTGACCCGGTGTGCTGAGTGTTATTGCACCACAGGTTCTACCACCATGAGGAGATCGTTTGGATGGTATTTTCAGGGCTGTGTAGGAGATGGAAATGGAATATTATGCTTGGAACCCGCCTGCAAATCCATAATATTTTATTGTGAACAACTTCCATTTACCTGTAGTAAAATCTTTTATGTAGGTTTTCATTATGATAGCGGAACTGGTGTCATAAAGCTTTATAGGTTATGTTTAACTTGCAGGTGGAATGGGTGATGGATAAGCTCATTGATGCACATTAGAACTTGGGCCAAGTCTACATTTCACGGTGCCAGTGCTGAGACGTGTTACATGTTGGGGGAATAAAGTTTATTTATATGGACAGCAGAGTACGTTATTGGAAAATACAAGCCTGAGAATACAGAGCAGGCGGCTCAAACCAATAGGCTCCAGCTGTTGTGAAGCTACAACTCCCAGCATGCTCTGGCATGGCAGCAATACTTTGTCACAGTAGCAGGATGCCCACAAGGTGGATAGCCTTTTGAAGGTCATGGAGTGGTTAAAAAGAAAACCATTACAAATTTGTGAACGGATTACACTAAGGAACAAAAAAAAAAATTATTATTTTGGTGCCCAGAAATTTTGACCTTATCCTGGTTATTTCAGTGCTGCCACATCCAAAAATTCAAAAACTACAAAACTCCACTTAAGGTCAATAGGGGGAGAAAATCTACAGTGATAAATAAACCCCAGACATACCAAAAATCATAAACAACTAAACCACAAAAAGGTATAAATCCTACGAAAAGCAAGATAAAAATTAACCTTTATTGGTATAGAATAAAAATATATCTATCTATATATGTATCTTATTTGTGCTAAAAAATGCCTAATCTAACCAAACCAAAATAAAAACCTATCCCTATCAAAAAGAGAGTCCAAAAATGCCATCAATTTCGATGGAGCAGTTCTAATTTATAAGATGTCGATTGCGTGATTCTACATGGTTCTTGTGATTAATTCGTGCAGATGAATAGAATTGAGTTTTCTCTTGCACATTCATATTTTTGTTTCCATATTTTTCACTTGAATTTCAAATATTTCTTTAGTACAATACGATGAACTGTTTTTCAGCCAGATACTTGGTAAGGTGGCAAGGCCGGATCTCCAAAACTAGAGCGTATAGAGGAAAATTGGTGGCATTTTCTGAGTCAGCGCCCCAAACCTACTCAAAAATGGTTCCAACGTTTAAGGCACCAAAAAGAGCGTTTCTTAATATTATAGCTCAAAAGAGGCAATGTTCCTCATGAGGAAAATACAGCATGTAGGGGTGGGGTGACTTGTGCGCGTGAAAAGCTGCTGAAAAAACAACTGTCCTTTGGTGCGTTTCACTTTTTTTGTATGCTTTTTGGCACTTTTTTTTGCAGAAATGCAAAGCATTAAATTTACTATTTCTGCAAAAAAAAGGTACGAAAAAACATCCGGCACTTTGCAGACTCATTTCAAAAAATGACCAGCATATAAAACGCGCAAAAAAGAAGAAAGAAGTTTTTACTATAGAAGTCTATGGGACCTCTTTTCAATCATTTTTTTCAGTGTTTTTTAAAAACAAAAAACGCTGAAAAAGATATGTTTTTGGGTGCAGTGGAGACATAGCCTAAAGGGTGTAGCATTCCTCAAGTCACATCTGTTTTGGGTTCTTTTCCCCCTCATCAGCGCATAGTAGAATACGGGTTGGCTAGATAAAAGGCTGTAGCTCAAAAAGGGTTACTTTCCACCCTAGGCAGAGGCACCATATAGGTGGGTGGGGACTTATATTCCATGAGCCTCGCGATTTTCAACACTAAAAACAATGGAAATAGTCTTACAGTTGTATTCCCCCTTAAGCACCCTTTTTAAAGATCAGCGTCCCAAGAAAAAACCCCCTTTTTCCCATCCTCGCAGCCCCAGCTCCTTCTGTAGCCCCCTAGTTTGTTGAAAAGCGTAAGTACAATAATGTACATAAAAGTATATGATAAAATGTGGTGAAAATGACAAAGCTACTTTCCTCTATCCCCTAAGCATTATAATGATGACATACATGAATACTAGACCTGGCCACCACTTCAATACCACCACACCTGCCATCCTCCTTGCATTACCACTGGGTTACCTCTGACAGTCATTTGTATTTGTGATATATGAGGTAATAAAAAAAAGTGTTCCCAAAAAGGGGAGGGCAGCCCCACTACAATGTGAAAAGAGGGTCCGGCTCAACCCACGGGCACATTGTCTTGTACATTCAATGATTTCTCCCCTTTTTGATTTGTATTCTTGCAGCAGCCCCTTAGCTAAACCTCAGATTTGATCTTAGCTAGGGCTAGGTAAGAGATTTCTGCTTTAAAAAAGAGGTTTCCCAACAGTTTGAGCGATAGGGAAAGGGTTTAAGGGAGGGGTAACTTTTGTTCAAAAAGTGTGTGTGGGGGGGGGGGGACAATTTTTCCTCTCACCCCCCTTACCCACCCTCCCTCCTTTGTTCCCTTTTACTTCCCTCCCCTTTTTGGAATGAACGCCCCCCCTTAAAGGGGATGTCCCCCGGGCCCGGGTTTTGGCCCCGGTTTTTTGGGGGTTGCAGTATTTTAAGACCCCTCTGAAAACGGCTGAAAAAAAGGGGTAAATGGGGGTTAGGAAAAATGTGCCAGTCCCATGGCCCTTTTTCTTGTCTTGCACTTCTTTGTCGGTTTTGGGCGGAAATGTAAGTGAAAGGAAGGGGGAGGGGAGAGAAAAAACCATCCACCCCGCGGGCCCTGGGGCCCGGGCCCCTAAAAAAAGGGAAAATACCCGGGGATAAACAACCCGGTATTTGTCCCTAGCCTGGGGGGCGACCTAACCCGTTAGGAGGTTGAGGGAGGCGGTGTCTCCCCAAAGGTTTTGGGCGGGGGTCCTTATGGCAAACACTTTTGGTTTTCAATCCGTAAGGGGATTGATGGCTTTAATTGTGAAGTTTAGAGCCGGATGGGGTAAAAACCCCTGGGAATGAAACCCAACCAGCCCCCCCTAATATTTACCCTCTACAGTACATGGAAAAAAAAATGTTGTGGAATGCAGCAAGTTTGCTTTCCCTCCATCCCCCATCCTTTCCATTAAATTTGTTATAACCCAAAGAATGGGAAATAAAAGAAAAATAATCTATGTACCCCATAGTAATCCTTTTGCCCATATGTTTAAAACCCCAAAAATTTATTTTATTACATACCATACACCAGAAATGACATCACTCACTGCACCCCAGAAATGAATTATATTACGCATGGTAGCCCCAGAAATTACATTACTAACTACACCTTAGAAATGAATTGCATATTGTACTCAAGCAATAATCTAATTCACTGTACCCCAAAAATGTATTATATTACACAATTAACCCTAGAAATGAATTGCATTACTCTCTGTACTCCAGAGATTACATTACACACCATACCCCAGAGATTACATTACACACCATACCCCAGAGATTACATCACTCACTGCACCTCAGAACTGAATTATATTACACATGGTAGCCACAGAAATTACATTACTAACTGCACCTTACAAATGAATTGCACATTGTTCTCAAGAAATAATATAATTCATTATACCCCAAAAATTTATATTTCACACTGAACCCTAGAAATGAATTACATTACACCATACCCCAGAGATCAATACATTACACACTGTACCCCAGAGATTACATTACATCATACCCCAGATATTACATTACACACTGGACAACAGATTATATTACACCATACCCCAGAGATTATTATATTACACACTGTACCCCAGACACTACATTAGACAAGCTACCCCAGAAATTGTGTGTGTATATATACATATATTGAACACAGACACACTACACACTTAGGGTGGGTTCACATGATGTTTTTTTGGCACTGACAGTGTCATTTGCTTGTTGGTATTTGCCGCTTGCAAACGCTGAATTCCTATAAGCAAATGACCCAGACTACCCGAGGCAGACTTCTCCCTCCTATCGATTAGTGCTGTTCGTGCATAAAACACCTCGAAGAATTCTGTGTAGACGCTGACAGTATGCGCTGAAAATACTCACGTAAAATCAGTGTCTTCTAAACGACACTGATTTTACATAGGGTATAATGTAAATCAGTTTCCTGTCAGATTGGACGCTGGTTCTGTGGCAGATCCAGCACTGAATCCGCCCCAGAATCATCATTCATATCTTCTGCATAAATGTACCCTTACGGTATGTTCACACAGCATATAGCAGGCGTACTGTGAGCTCTGCTATATGCCGGGTGTTTTAGAAGTACGAGCTGGCCAGTCCACACTTCTAAAATGCTGCAGGGCCAGCTCATTCACTTTAATTTTCCCCGACACGAAAATGCAGGGAAGACATGACATGGCTAGACACATGGCTGTACATCATATACACATCTCACATACAGTACATACCCTACTCACATGCACACACAACGCCTGGCACCCCTTGTCCCCCCCTTACCCTTTTCCAGAGTCTGGTGCAGTTGGAATTCGGCAAGAGCTTCTCCCTTTTTCTTGAAAGAGGGCAGAGCATAGGGGAGTGGTATACAATGGGAGGGAAAGATGCAACCCCAGATACAGAGTGTGCTGGACTTTGAGCAGTGTTCTGATTGGTGAAGCAGCCCCTGCTTACTCCTGCTCGACCAATCAGCTCCGCTCTCACTCTGCACTGACACTTGAGGCTGCTACCTACCCTGTTCCCCCAAGATGCACAGAAATATATGAAGCAAAGAGTTAACTTCTTCCTCTGTGCTCTGCTCTCCCCACTTACCATATTCTCATGCTTTCATATGGATTATGTTTTATTGAAGTGGCTAAAAAATGGGGGGACCATCTCCCACCCAGAAAAAAGTGGGGGGAGGGGAGGGGGACAAGTCCCCTCCGTACCCCCCTAAAATTACACCTATGCTTAAAGTTAGAAGAGATCAGAAAAATGCAGCTGCTTTCTAGTAGCCATGGTGAACAAAAAATATTTTTTCCAGGATCTGTGATTTGTAATTCACTGCACCCCTTTAAAAAATCCCCTTTCAAAAAATCTAATTTTTATTTTTTAAACTTGACCTCATATTTCGAGCGCCATCGCAAATATGGATATATCTTACAATATGAATACCATCCAACAAGAAATACAAAATTTTATGGACTCCCTGAGGAACCCCTGGGTGTGTAGGAGGGGGGGGGAAACGGTCGGGGCAGACTTTTAAGGTCGTATAAAGGATTGTTCCCCTTTATGTTTTCTTCTTGGGGGTTAGCCCCTTAGGGTATTTTAATTTTTGTCTATTTTATATTTATTACTTAGAGGTGGATTTTTTCAGGTTATACCCATGTCTTTTCACCTTGTTTGTTAGCTCATTTGTTTGGGGTAATGTTGTGTAAAGACATACACACATAGAGAGTCACTACAGGACCCTATTGTTTATTTTATTTTCCTATGGGATAAACAACCTTTAGAAAGGTGGGAATTTTATTGGGGACTTATCTGGTAAAATAATTAAATTTAAAAATATAAGAGAGGGGGCAGTATTTGAAATGGGCCAACCCTTTCGGGGGCGCTTCCTGACTGATTGACTGAATAAAAGGGCTGAGCAAGCATAGGGGAAAAAATATCTAAACGAAAGGAAAAAGTTTCCGTGAGTATATCCAAAAATTTTTTTAAACAAGTTTAAAAATAAAAATTTGATTTTAGAATAGGGGATTTTTAAAAGGGGAGTAGACATGGTGCCATCTTTTTACAGATGTGCCTTGGTATACACTTAGTCCTTTTTACTAAGCACTAATAAGGCACAGCCCATTGAGGAGTCTAGCACCATTTCTTATTTATATAGTGCTGACATAATCCAAAGCACTATACAAAGATTGCCATCACTATCCCCACTGGCGCTCAAAATCTAAATGCCGAAATATTGATACGTTACAATTTTGGAGTGGGGGGACAAGAACTACACAAGCATGCGAAAAATACAGAAACTTCATATAGATACTGCTCTTGGTCAGATTTGAACCCAGGACTTCAATGCTAACCCCTAAGCAACCATGAGATTTCTTAGGAAAGTAGAGCCAAGTTTTTCCCATCTCCTTGAACCCCTATACTCTTAGGAGACCAATGCCCAGACTGGAACTTACTTTTGTTATTTTGCAATCATTGTTTTGTTCTCTGTACTACAATTACTTTTTTCACTACAAAGTGATGACTATTGGACCAATTACGTGACTTCCAAAACCTTATACATCCCATAGATCTGGAGGATAACTATTTCTTGTAAGTGGTTTTGAATATTTTTTTGCATTCCTGATGTGGTTTTCAATCAGATTATTGCTGTCCTAAGGTGGCCAGCATTTGACTAGTTATAGGACTTTCCGGCTTCCCTTGGAGGTGGGTAAGGCTTGCAGGAGCTGATGAACCCTAAACCTATGTCACCTGCACTCTTACTCCTGGCAAGGCCACTCATGGTGAATTAGTTTAGGGAGATGCTCCAAACCGCAATCCAAACCATAAAATTATTAACTGCCAGAACAAGCCGCAATAGACATGCACTATTTGAATGGCTGCTATGGCGGAAGAAGGCTGCAGTGGAACAGTGTTTATTGCAGTGGTTCCCAAGGTCACAGAGCAAAGTCCGGGTCCCATCACGATTGTGTGGATGCCCTCTGTGCCCCAGCTTCTCAATGCTCACAGTTTTTCTTGCAAAACCAATTCTGCTGGATAGCAATCTGCATCAGAATACCCAACACCCACCTCCCAGATATGTTTTCTACTTCCAAATTAGTCTAGACGAAAGGAAGCTATTTAGAGTCACCGTCAAGATCTACCTCAAAGGCAAAAATCAACACTACTGACTGGAAAGCCTTTGTCACAGATTGTCCCCCTGGGGCACTGCATATCCCATCAAGTGGCTCTGAATTGTGAGATAGACTGCCATTCCAATAAGGTAGACAAAAGAGGATGACGAAAGTAGAGGAAGAAGAACCCTGTAAAAGCATCCTCTTGCCCCAGTGTTCGAAGATCTCTGGCTCAAGGATTTGACTCCCCAAGCATCTTAGAACACCTGTGTAGGGTATCACTCATTTCGAGAGACTGATGCTGAAGATGGCATTGTAATACCAGGGTCAATCCTTGGCACTCAGCTGCCTTAGAATCTGGCTAACTCCATACCCAACGCCTTTTGTCTAGAGATTAGGTGTCCCAGTACTTAACCCGTGACGTAATCCTGGAACCATGCTCTCTTTCCAGTACACTGTCTCTTGCAGTTCCGTGGAGCTTGTTCTCCACTACTGTCTACTTTGAGGATGGGTACAATACTGTGATTGCTCAAGCATACAGTACAGCACCTGTACTACTTTAATCTCAAAAGTAGGAGTCCTGTGTGTGCCCTGCATGGTCAAGCAGATATATCCTCTGCTGCTTAAGAGGCGATATTATGTTTACAGTGGCAGTCCAGTATGGGCCCTGTACAGTGAAGCAGTTTCGGGAGAATAAAAACTGTATGCATTTTTGAAAATTTTTTGGGGGCCCCCAATTACTACTATATGGGAAATATTTTATAACTAGTATTTTTTTGTGCAAACAAATCACCAAAAAATGTCTAATCCTCACACTTTCCTTCCCATCGTCCGCTTAGACCACGAGCTTCTCTTAATACAGGTAACTTTAAATTAAAATGATTCAATTTAACCCAATTACTGCTTTGTCTTTCACCATATATATATTTATTGCATATTAAGAAATATATATAGCCTCAAAATGCTTTTTTCCAGGGGTCAGAAACTGATTTATTTGGTTTACGTTATGCCTTAGGAGTAGGGATGAGCGACAAAGTTGAAATCGGCACGTTTTTTTGGGTTTGATGGGAAATGCCCAAATCAAGTGTTATTTTAGGTGACTATTGCAGATAATCTATTACTTTTGGGCGCCATTTTCGGCGTTTTTTTTTTCCCTTTTCATTTTGGCGGCCAGAAATAGCTTGGGAGCATAGAGCAGGGTGAGCCGGGGTTTCGGGCGAGTCATGACTGATGTGTATACAGACAACTTGCTTTTAGCATTTAAAAACATTAAAAATATAGGAAAGGATTAGAAAATTTTCCCAGTTCTTAGTTAGAGACTTTTAAAAAAGATCTAGCGCGTAAAAGCCGGGGGGAAGGGGAAAAAAAGGGGGGGGGGGTTTGAGGGCAAACCCACAGACAGCCCAGGCAGGCGGTTTTGGGGAAAGGAGGGTGTTTTATTGTGCAGCCCAAAAGACTTGTTTTGAACCTGCATTAAAAGGGCTTTTTTTTTTTTACCGGGTTTTTTGGCCAGCCCCCACCTCGCACTGAGGTGAAATTGTACATTTTATTTTGTGCCCCCCTTGTTTGTTTTCAAAGGGGCCACCTTGTACTTCAATTTGAATACAAAAAATTTTTTATAGTAACTTTTGGTGTATTTCTTTGGGTGAAAAAACCACCCTTTTGTTTACCCGTATAATTTTTAAAAAAATTTCACTTTGGTGCCCCCCGTTTTGTTCAAAGAGCCCCCCTTGTACTTAAAATTAGGAAAACAGAAATTTTTTAGTAATTGTTCTGTGTGCCCATTGCTGCAGAAAATGCAAATTGTTCATCCGTGTAACTTTTGAATGGGTTTTTATTGCGCTCGCTGAATCTCAGTTTGGAACAAAAGCGGTTGTATGATAGTTTGTTAAAAACCATTTTTTTCCTTATGGGCAGTTGTAAATCCCGGGGACTAAAAGAAGAACACTTGATTTTGTCTTAGGGTTTCTTCCACCAAAAACCTCATTTCACAGGTATTCGAGAGAAAAAAAATTCTGTTTCTAATCTAGTTGGTGGGGGAAAATTTAGGGGGTTTTAAGAATAGTTTGTAAATTTCCCTTCTTTCAAAAAGAAAACTTCAAAAACTTTTCCCTTTAGCTTCTTAAAATTTTTTTCTGAAAAAAAGACGCAAAATTAAAGGTGGAAAGCGGCAAAGAGGGTGTAGGCCCTTTGGAGGTAGAGGTACGAGTAAGGTGCCCCCTTTCCCAGTGTGGCGAAAACATGCGGGCCCCGGGGGATTTTTGGGTTGGGGACCGTCGGGCCTGTCATCGCGGGTCGGGCCCTGTGAATCTCATTTAAACGAAAGCGTTGCCAATCTTTCTTCAGTGGTTAAGGGCAACCTGATGCTGCGGTACGGGACGGGGTAGTCCATGTCCAGTTCAACAAAAATGGTGGGTTCAGGGGACTCCTTTTTCGGATTTTTTTTTTCTGGGGGTTTCATGCAGGTTTGAGGGCCCTGTGCGGTCCGGGACAGGTTTAGTCATTTCAATGTCCAGTTAAAACTAAAATGGTGGTTCAAATAAATATTTGCCTTCTGGCACTTTATAATTTGTGGGTCATGAAAGGGGTTTTAAAGGGGAATGCTGTGGTACAAAGGGCAGGGATATAGTGGGAAAAGTGTGTGACTTTTTCCCTGACTCTTGTTGCAATTGTCTTGCCCAAGATTTTAGCACGTATCCCCGTTTCCCGTTGTGGTTTTTAATTTTCCCGCTTCTCCCGCCCTGTTTGGGGGTAAGAATGAAAGGGGTTGTTTTCTCTCCCCCTAGACTTTAATGGTCAACGGCGATAATCTGTTATCGATTATCGGGAAAATTTTCAGATAATTGCTGTTATGCCCTCTTTTCTTAGGAAAAAAATGTATTTGATAAACATTCCCTTTTTGGACAGAACGGGTTTTGAAACGAATTTAAGAGAGCTACAAAGATACCACTAGACTTTGTATTCCATAATTACAAAAAAATGTTTGTTAAACAAAAAAGTATTTTTCTGTAAAAAATCCAGGGGAAAGGAAAGGGTGTGAATATTTCTTTTTATATTAGATACCATGCGGTACAAAAAAGTTGAAACCAGGGAAATTTTCATACACTATATAAAGGACACACATGCAAGGTTTTTTTTCACTATAAAAATGAAAACAGAAAAAAACTTTACCTGTTTTAGGCCCCAAATTTGATTACTAAAAACTCACTCTCTTCCCCTTCACGAGAGAGAGAGCGCGAGCAACATGTTTAAGGCATTTTTATTGCTTTCTGCAAAGTCAAAAGTTTACATGCTGTGTTCTTGAGTGAAAGCTTTGGATTTCCTTCACAAGTTTTTCACCAAAAAGTTGATTTGGAATTTTTTTTCCCATTTTTGACAGAACTGGGTGTAACTTTAGCCATTTTTTGTTTGGTGTCTTGCCGGGACCTGCCTTTTGCGTTTGTCCATAAATTTTCAATAGGATTTAGATTTAGGGCTTTGTGGTGGGCCACTTCCAAAAAAATTGATTGGTTTTCCCCTTTGCCACTTTGTAAACCCAAATTTTGGTTCGTTTTCATTGTCCCTTTTGGAAAAACCCCCTTTCCGCCCAAGCTTTTAAATTCCTGGCTTTAGGTCTTGAGATGTTGCTTCAGTATTGCCCCAATTTTTTTCTCATGATGCCATCTATTTTGTGAAATGCACCAGTCCCCCCTTTTTTTTAGCAAAAAAACCCCACAACATGATGATTTCCCCCCCCCGTGTTTTTTTCAGTTTGGGGTGGTGTTTTTTCGGCTTTCCAAAATTCTCCCCCTTTTTTCCCCCCAAAACGCAACGTGGTCATTATGGGCCAAACAGTTCAATTTTAGTTTCGTCAGAAACCCCTGGACGGGCTCCAAAAATGTAGGTCTTTGTTCCTGTGTGATTAGAAAAATTTTAAACTGGCTTTTATATGTTTCTTTTGGGTAATTTGCTTCTTAAATGGAAAGAAGGCCCTTTTAAAACCCCCGTTGATAAAAGTTTCATTTTCACCCGTGGATAGTGACACAAACTTACCCCCGCTTCCGCCAACATCTTCAAAAAGGTTTTGTTGGGTTTTGTTGGGGTTTTTATGAACGTACTTGGGTTCCCCCCGTGCATCTCGGGCACGGAAACCCCTCTCCTTCTGGCTGTTTTTGATTTGGGGGGGGGGACATTCTCATCTTGTTTTTACTTGCAAATAATTGTTTGTACAGATGAATTTAGGGACCCTTTAGGTGTTTTGGGGAAAATTTTACCTAAGGGTAAACCAAAAACTTGTTCAAGTCCCCAATTCTCTTCGGTTTTATATCTTGGCTGCTTTCTTTAGACTTTCCCTGATGTTAAAACAGAAAGCAGTGGTTTTTTTGGTTTTTGGGTTTAAAATACACATTCCCCAGGGGTGTGTTAAAATCAAGTTGTTGAATAAAACCCAATCAGAAGCTTCCAATGACATGACATTTAATATGGATGTCCCAAATTGTTTAAAAAGGGATAGTAATCCTAATGTATTGGGAAAACCTTTTTACTTTGTAGAAAATACTAAAAATTTCCTTTAAAAATTTTTCTTACACTATTTTTTTTTTTTGGCATTTTTGGGAAACAAATAATTTTGGTTCCTAATTGATCTTTTAAAAAAGGGGGAAGGTTTTTTCCTGATTTCATGTCAGATAGTGACAAAAACATGCATAATGTCTTTTTATAGTATATGTAAATGTCTGGTTTAAACTGTGCATAAATTTGAAACTACACTTTAGTATATAAATATACCCCAAAAGACTTGCTTTCTTTTAACGCAGCTTTGCCTTTCCTGTCCAAACAAAGCATTTAATTCAGGAGAAATGAATTTAAGGGGCAGCCATTTAATTACTCCAGTGACCTAGACAAGTGCTACATTGGATAGAAAGATGGTGGGGACATTGTGATGTGGACTAATGTAAGCAATACATCAGACATCAAACAATAATAACCGAGAAGAGGAAGCAGTGTAATGGAAAATGACCTGGGGCTGCTAATAAATAAACTAAAATGTGATCACAGTGTACAGCGGCGGAGAATTACAGAGTGTGACATGAGGAATGAACTTAATTATTTTCACAGAGAAGCCCCATCATCATTTGATACACAATTTGGCAGCTTATATTGCAGGAAAAACATTACACGACTTGTAGAGCGTTATCAGTGGCATAGGGAGAAGTGAGGATTTATTTTGGCGACATTGTGCTGGAGATTCAGGATGTAATTCTGCTCTGGTGCAGTCAGTAGTAACATGTATGGAGATTGGGGGTTACTATCCAAATTTATAGCTACTCCTATAAGGACGCCAATATTACTAGGCCTACTGGACTGAAGAGACATGAACAGAAGATGTAGGAATCCCCAAACAATTACTACGTACAGTTCCTATTAGGCTCAGGCTACATGGTCACCAATCAGTTGTAATATTGCAGCGTTGGCAGCAAAACCTCAATGTTCCCCTCAGAGGGAGGCCGTCATGGGAGCCTTGCAACATGAAAAAAAGGTCTTGCATGAGTCCCGCTCTATTCCATTTTTATTACACTTGTCTCTGTTTTGTTACATTATATTTTTTTCAAATCCTAGACGTCTATAGGAAAAAGCATGCAGTGTTTAAAAATCTTATTGCATAGCATTGGTTAAATATTAAATGGTCCCACAATTGGAGAATATATTCATAAGTTTAAGTGGAGTAGAAGAGAAGAAAAAAAGCATATACTCGAGAAGAGGAGCTATTGCAAAAGTTGAATCATTTTGGATAAATCAGGAGTGGCTTCCAGAGAACTAATGCGGTACAGATTAGGCTTTCTTCAAATTGCAAAACTTGAGTCATTTGTCAAGCTCTGGAAGGGATGTTTCCTTTTTCAGGATAGAGAACTTTATATTCAATGAATGATGTAATAAATCAGATTTTTTCAAATCAGTCGCATTATTGTATGATCATCATTGTACAGAGCATTGCTGTAAAGTGAGGAGTTGAAGGGAATGGTCATAATGTATGTAAATTTAAAAATTGATAAGAAAATTACATAATTTCAAAAATGCATTCTCCAGGAGATCATGAGAGTCTCCAATAAAGACATAAGACACATTACATCAGTCTAAGTCAGATGTTTTATTTCCAAGTTTTACAACATCAAAACCAATGACATCCTTTCATAGAGAATAACAGTACTGCCATGCAAGCTCCATATACAGCGCCCCGATAGGCATGATGCAGTAAAACAGAGGGAACATAGTACCTTGTAGCTGCCCTGTCTCCAGCTTATAAATGGAATCAGTCACCATGAGGCTACGTCTACAAAGCAAGTGTTAAAATGCTAACCAAAATGCGATGGCCGTTTAACATTGCTGTATCGTGGCTTTTGGCAAAGGTTTGCGGCAAAAGCTGTGGTCTGTTTTTGGATTTCCCGCCGTCTCAGTACATGTGCTGCACGGGAATCCGGCGAAAGGTAGAACTGGTTCTACCTTTCACTGGTTGGCCGGTACCTTCAGTAGAAAACACAGGGGGCGACATGTATGAATTCGAATGCGTTTTTTTTTTTTTTTTTTTAACTTGGCGCAGACAGCCCAGTTCTAAATAGATATAGAAGAATGTAGAATGTGACAGTATTACATAGAGCTTAATGTGCCAAACTTTGTATGGGCATAGAGGTAATGCGCCAAACTTGGGCATAAGCTCTATGTAATGCGCCAAAAAATCTGTCTTTATTCTAAATCTTTATATCTTTTAGAACTGTGGTGTCTGGCGCCAAGTTAAAAAAAAGTACGCATTCGAATTCATACATGTCGCCCATGCGGTGTAGATTACAGCATGGATTTTCTACTGAAGGGTCTCACAGGCTGGGTACAGTCGGATTTTTGGCAGATTAAATACGACCCGCAATGTGTGACATTGCCCTAGATGGGTCCTATCTACCAGCACTATGTTATTGAGCGGGAGTGGACAAGGTTTATATACTGTCTTTGGGGAAAACATTTGGTATAAATTGTAATTTATGCAATTATATCTCTAATTTTATGCTTAAGGTTCCAGTGGGGGGTGGTCCTTAGTAACCAATTGCCTTCCCTGTATGAATGTGTATATAGAGATAGCTGTCAATCACTTGTCAGACTGCCCACTGGACTCCTAGGCCCAAAATCGAGATTTCAGCGAGTGATCACAAACGATATATGCTTTATGACATGCTGCTGACAGATGACTGTTTAAATACAAAGAAAGTGTGCCTCACTTGCCCACACGCAGAGATTGTACTTGTATGAAGGAAAAGCTCCCACATGAAGAGCTGTTGACCAGTGTGTGGGTGGGGCAAGGAGGACTCTCAGGCTCGGTCTAGGAGTCCTGGCCGCATTTACTGAGCTTTTGTTTTAATAACTCTGGAATCAAATAATTAAAAACTTTATTTCCCCAAGTTTAACGTTCTTCCCCGCTCTCTCTCTCTCATCTCCCCTCAGAGCCATCTAGGAGACTTAACAGAGCTGCTTTACATGAACCAAAGTGAACTTATGACTGGTGTTATATTTTAACTTTTCACATTTAATATTTGGCACAATCACTAGGTTAAATGGACTTGCCGTCAGAAGCACACCAAGTGTGCACCTTTCTGGCTGACCATTTATGGTTGACTACAGAAGGTCCTACAAACCCTCATATACTGCATCATAGGAGCATTGAACATCAATATAATACCATAGAAAGCATTAGATGAGAACATCAAATATTACAAGGGACAAACATACAGTATGTTGTGCAGCATGCATCCAAGGAATCGTGGCAGAAGGTAGCCCTTCCAGAGATCAGAGTAGACTGCATATCTCTCTTTAACCTAAGGTACCAATTATGGCCATCAACAAATTCAGGCTGCCTTTTCCCCACATTGAGGAGATCCACTGCCTTTTTACTCCCAAAAATTGGAAAACATCCTCATATACAGAAGACCAACTAAAACATTTCCCACCTCAATTCTACTAGGATTCATTCCCATTATTGATGAAAAGAAAGATGCACAGGAGAGCAGATCTTCTGGCTGGACAAGGGTGGCATCCTTGAAGAACAGATGATGTTCCTTTAATGTCTATGGGCACCTTAAGACAACTGGCTTAGTTAAATCATTTGTTGGGTTGCCAATAGTCCCTCACATACATTTATTTAATGTGTATTATATTCAATTAAGCTCCCCCCCAACAGAGCATGTGATACTAATGAGGAACCAAGTCCCAGAGAGAGGGAAAAAAAAATACAGGGATATTCACTCCATGGTCACACTATCGACACATCTATAACATGCATTCCAGTTAGAGAATATAAGGGCGACACAAACACTTTACGGTGTATACAGTCACTATTACCATGGCACGCACATGATGAACAGCGGAATAACCCACACTGACCCTGGAAAATATTTAGAACCAAGGTAAAAACATAGACACCCCCCAAAGTAACTGTAATCCACATATATTTCATGAAAATGGCAAGATGACCGTTTGGAGCATTTAGCAGGCAGAATTCTTCACATCCAGGTACATCTGGCAAAATTCTTAAGCCTTACTATGAAGATCTCCAAAAATTACTTCTTAAAACTCAGTATGACACTGATAACTGGCCTGTGGCTATTCAACTATCTCCCAGCATGCTAAGAGTTGTAGTCCTGCTACAGCTGAATAGCTACAGGTGTGAGACCATTGCCTTAAGGTTGTTTGAGTTACTTGTGCAACACTGCTACAATAATGGTGTGACCCAATGACTATTCGATGATCATACTGTACCAAATCTAAATAGAGAAAACCTCTACATGTAACTGGAAACACATGGAGGTACAGCAGGGCCCCATAAACATCTCCAGGTGCTGTATAATGTGGTTGCATGTCACATAAGACTAAAAACAGGGCATTAGCCCAATTTTCTCTCCATTCACATCATATTTCTGGCCTTTATCAGTGGATTTCATTGGGATATATTGAAAAGGTTATCCCACCATATACCACACTGGCACAATGATTAAGACTATGTATTAGTCGAAACGCGTCGTGCAATCTGTAGCACTGGTGCTGTATTACAACTCTCCTACCCTGTATTATCACATTTTTAATGGAATATTAATAAAAAAAAATTATTTTAAAGGTATAAGCTGCGGATCATCTGCTTAATGCTACTGCTAAGCAAGCTGGAGTATATCATTTTATACACTGACACTAAAGTGTGGTAGAGCACGGTTTTGCATCCAGTACATAAAGCGCATTTGTTCAGGAAATAGTGCAAATGAGATCACGTCTAAAAAGAAAAGAAAAAAAAAACACGTCGGACCTATAAATTCCTATGGCTCTGAGAGGGTATATGTTGGGCTAACGTTTTCAAGAAATGACACATACCACTGACTGAGCCCAAAAATATGATGTAATTGGGGCCTATGAACATCAGCCTTATTTTAGGTATCTGCTTGTGAAGATTCTTACAAGAAATGGATTCAAATACAATTCATGGAGCAACTAAATTATGCAGAAATGTAGAAGATAGCAGATTTTTAGTTTCTTGTATGTGAAAGTTATGCAATAATAAAACAGAATGTAGAGCGCAAACATTCTTGTAGTCTTAAAGGGAAACCATTAAATCTAAATATATATATTTTATTTGCATCATGGCATAAATTGCTTATATAAATAGATAGTGCTTATACGGTCTTTAGATTGGTTGTGTGGACTGTTTCCCTGTTTAGAGCAAGACAACACTCTCGGACCATGTAAATATAGGATGGGGAGGTTCAAGACTACAATTTAGAAAAAGCCCTTGACACTTATGTTCATCTCATATCACAGACATTAAGGCTCTGCATGTTGGTGCCCTTGTTACTTATGTGGATCCCTCCAGGTTGCAGGAATCCTAATAACCAAGAATGTTTACATCCCAACACAAATGACAAGTGCTAGTCCTTATTTATTAGTCCTGGTTAGAGAGGACTGGTCAATATCCTCCAATCCAATAATGCATGAAACATTATGAGCAAAAATCAGAGTTATGAAGACAAACCGCTAACATGGTGGATGAACTCCCCCCAATGTGATGGGTGCCCCACGACAGACATAAAAAGGAAATAAAAGTACAATGGCAGTGTTCCTTTAAGTAAAATGAGATTTGAAGCCAGGTCTTCTCTTCTCACAAGAAAAAATAGCAGTGTTGGGACTACAGCCGCTGATGGGATTCTGTGCTCTTTACTAAGTTACTTGCCGGTTTTTGCACTTAAATATTTTCCAGGTCATTTTAAGGAAGCAATGTTAAGGACCACAATCTGTTGGAGGCTTTTAGGGGCGAATGATGAAAAGGGTGCTGAAAAGGATGGAATGAGCACATGAACAAGCTGAACGGATGGAGACAGAGTTTAAAGGATACTCTCTCGCTCTTCTGCAAAGCCAGCGGTGTCAGAGGAGGTAACTGTGTGCAGCTCTGACGCGTCTTTAGCCAGCCGGCTGTACCCTGAACGTTGACCTCTCTTGTGGCTCATGCGCTTCAGGTTTTCATTGTGTACTGGGCTGGTCCCTGGGACCACAATAATTGGCGACTCTTCTTTTGCTTCTGCCGTTTCATCGAAATTTTGGTTTCCAGTGTTGTTGTTGAGGGTCACTGTACTGGGAGTGCGGTTGAGGTTGAAGCCCTTCTGGCACGTTGGCCAGTTTTCCTCAGGACTGCTGGCTATGAGACTGCTCTCTGATGGACTTTTCTTGTCTTCAGAGCAGATGGACATACGGGCTATGGAGGGGTCTTGAAGGCCACTCAGACTATTGGGTATTCCCCGTTTACTGCGCATGCGATCATCCTCAAGCTCTATCAGGTTGGCTTTTTCCATTTGGGTATCATCCGTACCCTCGTTGTTCAGAGAATGGTTTGGTGAACTTTCATTGGACCGGACACCAGAGTCGGCAGAATCTTTCTTGTCCAGGATAGCGTCCGACAGATATTCCTTGGCCTTCATGAATGTTCTTACAGGATCTGCTGCATGATCAGTTACTTTCTTCTCTGCAGCAGAATCAGGCTTTTTGTCTTTACCATCTTTAAGAAGAGGAGTGTTATCAGATTCCTCTGGCCCGGACTCGTCTTCATCACTTGGGAGCTTCTGATAGCGCATTCCATTTCCTTTAAGTTTTAGATCTGCTGCTTGGAAGAGGCTTGCTTTCTCTGCATTCTTCTTACTTGGAAGGAGTTTGGAACCAGACTGATCAGACTTTTCATCTTCTTCAGTGATTGGGTCCAAAGGAGAAGCATCTGTAGTGGACACTGTTGAGGATGTATACTCAACAACATCATTTCTCTTCAACAAGAAGGGCTTCCTTCCGTCATCTTGTTTTGGTTCCGCTTCCTTCGCTTTGTCTTGCTCGGAAGAAGAGTGTAAGGAGCTAATAGATGTGCTCTGCCCAATGTAGTATGCACTGGAGCTCAATGGAGAAGACCTGCCACTTACTGTGCTAGATCCTACTCCTCCTTCTATTTGAGCCATCTGAGCAATGTACTCTCTGTAGGCATCTCTGTATTCTGCCTGCACTTTGTCAGTCAGCCTTGAGATGTCATTGCTGGACTCTTGGGAATTAAGACTGGTTAAACTTGGAGTCCTGTGTGCTCTTCCCTGAAATACAAATGAGCGAAACATTAAAGCAAAACCATTGTTTTACTTGTATATTCAAAAACTAATTCACAGATGCCTATAGCAGGAACTCTGATCAATGACAGCAAGAACCAGATTCAATACAATTGGGACTCCTTTGTTGTAACCAAATCTTTTTCATTACTTAGTCTTATTCTGCACAGCAATTCTCCTAGAAACCACAATATGTCTTGATTCACTAGAATGGAGAGGTGTTAGGGTATGTTTACACAACCGATTTTGACATGGCATCGACATTGAATTTTGCGTCAAAATTCAACTGAAATCTACGTTCCACTGGGGGAAATCTTTGTATCTGAAGAGTAATGTTACATCTGACACAGAACTTGCTTGGATTTTAGGTCGCACAGCAGAGATTTGTATTAGCCCCATGTCAATGGGGTCAATTCAAACACACAAATTCGAAAACTCCGTTGTTAAATTTGACAGTTCACATCCACACAGAATTGGCAGATTTTAGGTACCGATTCTTCATTGGGAACAGGCGACCGTGTGTGAACCGTGTGATCATATCTTTATCGTTCTCTCCACAACAGTAGGGAATAACTCAGAATGGGTTGCAGCACTGTAGCCCCTTCAAAGTCAGGGCTAGAAGATGTGCCAGCATTTGCACCTCCGCAGTAAAATAAAAAAAAAAAAAAAAAGGTGATGGCATAACCTTGCAACAGGCCCTCATTTTTGATGATGGGAATATGAATAAAGATTCATGTAGGGAAAATAAACCTTTAGGCATCGGCTGCCATTTTGGAGGTGAAGGTTACACAATGAAAACCTTTGAACAGTTACTGTAGCTAATCTTGCCATTTCCTTCCTTGCACCATCTATTTTACATATCCCTCAGCGTCATATGTACCTGCCAAGACATGGTGTTGAGACGTGGAGCCTCTTCGAAGCCAAGTGTGTTGATATCCTCAAAACTGAAGGCAAAATCATAATTCTGGCTAGCAAGGTCGGGGTGAGCCATGTCTGGATTCTGCACTGAACGGCGGGCGATGTCACTCTGGCTCACGTTTCTGACCGGCTCGACCATTCGGACTTCTTCAGGATGTGTCGGCTGTGTTTCAGAGCTTCTCATATCTTGAACCTATTACAGGAGAACAGCAGAATGGATTTTATTTTCTAAAAAGCAAACTGGCCTCCATCTCAAATCTACAATTGTGTGAACTGCACACCCCCCCCCCGTGCTCCAACAAACAAAACCTCCACAAAAGAGGAAAGTGAAACAGAAGACACTTGTTTCCCACTGTAATCTGCACGTTATGATTCCATCTGTTTATGGAGGGATCTCAACAAAAGGCTCCAGGAAGACATTTTCAAGAGAACAATTAAGCCTGAATCATTTTCTTACAGTCGTTTGCAATGTTTTAAATACTTAATCTCTTTAAAGCGAGCATTTAATTTTAATTTTTAAAATTTTTAAAATTATTTCAGTCACATGCTCATTACAGCGTTCAATCAATATCTGCACTGAAAGTTACTGCAATCCTGATGTTCAGAGACCACCCCCCCCCCTCCTCTTTCCGTCCGTCCGTCCTTCCCAATTAAAAAAAAAAAAAGACAACTAAATACTTCTAGACAAATTGGCTTTTGTGCGCTCCAATTTATTAGATCACAACATAGGGCTGAAAATTGGCAAAGTTTATAATTTGCAATGAGATTTAATAGATTTGTTTAAAGTTAGAAAAATTTATCTAATTTCTCTCTCACTTGTCCACGACTGGTATTACAATTCAAGTCCTTTTAAGTCAATTGGGCTGAACTGCAAGTCGATATATCCCATAGGCAAGTGCCGCTACTGTGGACCTTGTTAGGAGCAAGTCCAATTCCTCTATAGGCAGTAATTCAGATCGTGAGCCCCAATGGGGACGGGGTCCAATGTGAAAAATTATAATCTCTGTACAGTGCTAAATAAATAAAGGTTAAAAAAAAAAAGGCTATTTCTAAGGGACCCTAGCAATATGGATAATCACTCCGTATGCAGGCAAAATCTTTTAGACTAGATCCACAAAGATTTTAACATGGCTATGTAATTGTGGATCCTACTGCACAAGCCATGATCAATACAGCAGTAATTCATATATGCTCAGGCCATCCATCCATGAATACAAATAGCAGAAGGACTATATTTGCTGTGCTGAATATGAACAGTTCCTAGCTTGACCTAGGCTACGGATGGAAAGATGACAACTCCCAGAGGGCAATCAATATGGCGGGATAACAGCCAGAACAGTCGTCGGGATAATGCCACATGGCCAGCGTCTACTTGGGCAGCACTAGTACAGCTCCATATTAAATGTCTCAGGATGTTTGGCATGAGGAACTCCTCCCCAATCTAGCTGCACGTTATTCTCCTATGTGTGACAGTATGAATGTGAATGCCATCCTTACCGCGCTCTTGAATAGATGCCAGTCACCAAAGTTCATGTTCATCTCTTTCTTTAGCTCATCCATACTGCACTGTGTTAGGACACGTCCATTGATGTTTGCCTGGGTGAGTAAATGAGCAATTAAGAAATCAGCACAGCTAATGTGCCCACATAACATCGGTAGGATACCCCAACTTCATGGCTCTCCAATAAGCATCAATGAAAATATTTCCGATGACAATGAGACCGGATCCATGTATGGTTGCACCGCTGCAGTCTGGACACAAGGCAGAACAGTTTTTTTCTACTCTAAATTGAACGGTGATTAAGTTCTGTAATCTTATGCATTACCCAACATTGTATGGAGGCTGCATACCTTGCGGATGGTTGCCGTGTACTGAGCCAACATAGCCTGGTCAATGCCTTCAATCTGTTTGAGTTTTTCACACACAGCGTCCACGTTCATGGATCCCAGAGCAGAATTGTGTGGTCCGACAACACTGCCGCCTGCAACCTGCATGAGGACAAGATGGTTTAAGTCACTGACACAAACACAACAATGTACTAGTAAGCCATGCCGATCTGCCTGCGCTGGGAACATCCACAACGTGACACATGATTGACTATAACAATATACTTAAGGGCTCAGCCCAAAGCCAGATTCAGATGGCCGTAATACAGCTGCCTCTTGATTTCTGTATCAAAGCTACACCAAGGACCTGTATGGTTCTCCTGGGCTGAACCTAGTTCATCATACAACTCTATAGTTATCAGTAAAAATAGCGGTGTTAGGGTTTAGGCACTAAAATGCAGCTGTATTACCATCATCGAAAAGTGGCTCATCCAGATCTATAACAATTGTATGATAAAATGAAAAACAAAAAGTTCCAAAATAATGGTGCGGTCAAATATTAGTTGGGGTTAATACTCCTATTTTGTAAGTCTTGCTATGTGGTGATGGCTATTATCCATACTTGGATAACTATAGAAAGTAATGATACCTGTAATCCGGAGATTTAGATTTCATACTGATGATCCCGATGTCTCAATATTGAAGAAATACCTTAGCACTCCATAAGTAAAGTGAAGAATTTTATGTTTAATGAAACATCACTGAAGTGAAAATATCTCCAAGAGAAGTGATATACAGAAATAGAGGATATCCAGACTTCATGGTGTGCGGCATCCTTCCGACAAAGATCCCGCTGTCTCAGTCTGGAACTATCCGGTACCAAACCCATGACAAGTGCAGGACAAGGACCAATCCCGGGTGAGTCTTTGCTAATCAACAAGTGCAGTTCCTCTTTGGTATATGCTTACATCTGAGAAATTGAGGTGGGAATCACAAGTGCAGTTTTGGATCCAAAAGAAAAGATTTGAGGTGCCCATACCCCTCATATGAAAGTCAGCAGCATTGGGCAAATATCTAGTATGTATGGCGGCCGCCCAACTCTCCCCCAATTGCAGATGTCAGGGGAAAGAAAGATCATCATATTAAATTTCAACATGCCTGATCCTTTGCTCGTGCAGGACATATGCTGCTTCTTAGCAGTGGATTTTATCCTTCTCCTTATTGAAAACAGATGCACACTTGGCCCAGCCTAGCATATAAGTATATGGGGCAGTCAGGAGGAAAAACCAAGCATTCATCTGACAGCTATCAAAGGTATACGGCCACCCCTAAGGGGTTGTCCCCACAGCAAGGTACCACTACCCATTAACTTTAACAAAAAATCCGTTCAGAAGTCCCCACTGAATGGATTTTCTGCCGGATGGTTTTTTTTACATCACCGGTGGTTCAAAAACTTAGAACATGTTCATTCTTCTGCCTGGTTTTCGGGCAGAACATGAACATGTGAATGGGGACGGCTTAAATCCGCAAACAAAAGCCACCCCCATACGTGCCAAAAAAAGACAAAATACCGGTCAGAAAATCCAACCGTTATCTTGTCAGTCCCGTGGGAATGCACTCTAAATTTCCTTTCCTGTCTTATCCACATCTGACTTTGGTTTACAAATAAAAAAAAATTGCATCAAAAACTGAATGTGTAATTCCAGCCTAAAGGACTCCACTAATAGAAATGCAAGGAGAGCACCAGGCAGGACAGCCACCATGAGCTTCCCTGTGTCAGAGGTGACCATACTGAGCATTCCTGTGATATAGAATTCTGGTCAACTGTAGACACCATCATGACTGAACTTCATTGGAAACCTGTATGCAGCAACCCTCAAACTCCCCCTTGTGGCAGCTGTAAATGGCCAGTATTTTATCATCTACATCTGTGCGAGCATTTGGAGATCTGCATAAAAAAAAAAAGTCTCAACCTGGTTTATTGCCCTTTCCTTTATACTTTTAATGTTATGTTGAAGCCATATTTTAAAAAATGGTTTTAAGAAATGAAGAAAGCACCGGGTGGTGGTGAAAGGTGTCCATTCACTTAAACCCTTAAATTGTAATGGGCATGATGAGGTCGAGAAGAAGCATTTCTCTTGTGCAGTTTCCTTATTCTGAAACTACTCTATCACCCTCATCAGCAATAATGTAGTACATAGATGGCAGCATGGGGTGCACTAATGGGTGTGTTCAACATCGTGGTAGCTTCAAAGTTGAGCTTCATTAGATGCTATGAGTGTCCAGTGTTTGGTGACACACAGTCCTCTATGAGCCCTCTGACCCACATATCATTAGTCAATACTGCTTTAAAAACCATACCGATTCCAACATCATTCCCGTGCAGTGCTTCCTCATACAAGTACAGTTTTGAGTAACAGAACAGAATACTCAAAAGATGAACCAGATTAGAGGAAGGAGAGGTCACATGTAATACCATGAAAAAAAAAGAGAGCTGTATCAGGCACTTGGTGAACCTGGAGCACAATTTGTTACCCTATCCTTCATGCATACATTACTATGTGGTCTAATCAGGGAGGTTCTTTATATACAAGGGGGTACTTGTCTGAGGTCTGTAATTGAAGAATTCAAAGAAAAATGGGGTCTAAATTTTAGGGTGTGTATAATATCTATCTATGCTTGAATATAAAGGGGTTGTGACTCTGGGGTCTTTATTTAGTTGGTCTGGGTTGTGGTCTGTATCCATTTGGTGGTGGTGGGGGGAAATTAATGAATGTTATATGCGCCTTCATGGAATTCATATTTCATCAGCTGTGGGTGCGTTGTATATAAATAGGGGGAGAAAATGTAAAAAGTTTGTTACTCACACCATTTATTAACCAATTCTGAGCAGAAGCTATGATACAGTGTCAGATTCACAACCAAAGACCGATTAACCTAATGGGCAACTTGCACCATAATTATACTATACGCCACCCTAACTATTGTGCTGATAAAACGTAACTTTTATTTCTAGAAGATATTACCTAATAAAGTATATTAAAATAGATTGGCTACCAGTGCTTATTTCTCCTAGACTCTGATCAGTATACTAAAGTGCCTGCAGTACACTACACTAGGATTGCACATCTGCCTAAACCTAATATCACTGCCCCCACCCCCACATGTTTAGACACCTAAAGTGGGGTTCTCAGGGGTTAACTCGCCATTTATCCTCTATATGAGCATTTTTGTATTTTTCGGTTATCAAAGATTCACAACCAGGCAGCAACTGAAGGACAATGCAGCATGCAATGATATTCTGCCCATCAAAATCAAAGACACCACATCAAAACTCTAAGAGACGCCCTTAAGTTATAACGGAAGGTCAAAAGGGCTAACATTTCTCATTAGGGAGAGGCACCATGTTGGTGTGGAGATTTCTATACCATTACTCGCACCATATATAGTATACCCATATAGGATGTAGTGTTAGTCAAGTAACATCTGACTTACTGATTACTACAATGTATATGGGTTTAGAGCCAACCAAATCTCCATCTGCAGACAGCTGTTTCAAGGTGTTTCTTCCTCATCAGAGCAGAGTAGAATACTGGTTGACTACGTGAAAGGCTCAAATAGTATCTCCAAAGAGGTGATGTTCCTCAGCAGGGAGATACACCGTGTAGGTGGGTGGAGACTTGTCATTAATGTCATTAAGACATGGAGAAGGACTTGGGAATCCTAGTGGACAGTAAACTTAATTGTAGCAGCCAGTGTCAGGCAGCAGCTGCCAAGGCAAATAGGATCATAAGGTGTATTAAAAGGGGGCATAGATGCACATGATGAGAACATTATTCTCCCATTATACAAGTCACTGGTTAGACCACACCTGGAATATTGTGTACAGTTTTGGGCAGCAGTGCCCAGGGAAGACATTGTAGAGCTTGAATAGGTACAAAGGCGGGCAACAAAAATAAAAGGACTGGGTGGACTGCAATACCCAGAAAGATTAGCAAGATTAGGGTTATTTAGTTTACATATGGGGGGACATGATAAATATGTTTAAATATATCAAAGGTCAATATAGAGCTCTCTCTCAAGATTTATTTATACTCAGGACTGTATCCAGAACAAGGGGGCATCCTCTACGTCTTGAGGAACGAAAGTTTCTACATAAACATAGAAAGGATTCTTTACTGTAAGAGCAGTGGACTGTAATACTCTGCCAAAAGGACTGTCATGGTGAATTCAATAACCGTTCAAAAAGGGTTTGGATGCATTTCTGGAGCGTAATAATATAACAAGTTAGTTATAGTATCTAGGATTCTGGAGGGGGGTCATTGATCCAGGGATTTTTCTCGATTGCCAGATTGGAGTCGGGAAGGAATTTTTTCCCTAAAATGAGGACAATTGGCTTCTACCTCATGGGGTTTTTTTGCCTTCCTCTGGATCAACACTTTAGCACAACAGGCTGAACTGGATGGACGTCGTCTTTTTTTCAGCCTTACAAAACGATGTAACTATGTAATATAGTGACGAAGGGCAAACACCCCGGAACAGCTGTATGTGGTTTCATGATGGCATCCCTTATTTTGATGTGAAGAAGAGTACTAAACCCTGCAATACTTTTTTTTTGTGAAATCCGAAGAACCTGTCAGTGGAGACTCCAAACTAAACCTCTGACACCAGTGTGAGAATAGTCTTGTTATATCAACATTAGAACGGTTTGCTTTAATGGGGGTTCCTGGTTGTAATTTTATGTTGCTAGAGGGTACTTGGCTTAAAAAAAAAAAAAAATTTTAGCTTTTAGTACAACTAGGTTGTCCATAGTCACAGCATTTAGTCATTTTCTAGCAGGGAGAGTAAACTTTCTGTAAAACAGGAAATTACTAACAAAATGTTTGCTTTTCATAATTGGTGATACTTCCTTCAGATTTGTTTACATTGGAGAACAGACAAGTGTATGCAAGAGACACGTAATGAGAAACTACTAAAACAGGCACTAACAGCCAAACCCAGAACAAAACGTCAAGAATCGTACGGAGATCTGCTTGACCCAATTAATGTGGTGCCAGGTAGGCTGAGCCCTCCATGCGGAGAGGTAGCACATCTCTGTGCACAGTGATATTGGACACTTCCTCTAAGCCGACGTGGAACCAATTACCCAGATCACTTGTGTTTTAGGTTTACTGCTGTAATGTCTTCCTTCCAATTTGCCTTATATATTGGAAAACACTTGTGCCAGGAAAAGTAGGAGTACGTGATGGTGCTAAGCTAAGGTTTCCTTCTGGTCCGTTTCCCTCAAAGGAACATTAGAGGGATTGTCCTCCAATTAAAGATTAATTTATTAGATCACACAAAATATAAATTTAATTGGAGTCCTTAAAGAAAAAATACGATATTGATGCTACATACTGGTTAGAATGCTTCCTAGTGTTCATGTAATTGCCTTTCATTATGTCCACCTAATCTGCCTTATATGGATGGCCACACATGCTCAGTAGTTTATCCCCATCGCCTGGATCCCTTTGTATGCTTATATTGGAGAAATTCAACGATTTTGCAGGCCCGACAAAAACCAGAGCACTGCCTTCTTACTAGCTACTTAGTAAAGTAGGTAGACTTCTGAGAGAGAATCAAATGATCACTAGGAGATGCTATAACAATTACGTAACAGCAGTATTTAATTTAGAAGCATTTTTTAGAATATATCCAATCAAAAATGTATAGGTTTGGTAGAATTTAAAAAAGTAAATTAAAGGGGTTTTATCATTTCATTAAATGGTCTTCAGAATAAGGGGACAGTGAAAACAAGCAGCTTTGCAATTGGATGTCATTAGCAAAGCTGTCTTGTATTCACAGTATTCCTTGAGGGTTTTTTTTACACTGATATCCAGTCCTGGTCGAATCCCTCCGGATCCCTCCTCCTTGCATTTCACTAGCTGAGAGCTCATTTACATTCTGTATAGCCCCTGGTCAATTCACGGAGCTGTGTCTCTCACTCAGAGTAAGGGACTGTCACATTTTCACTTTATACAGGCAGAAGAAACAGAATTACACTGAAGGGCTTACACAATCAGGAAATAGTACAATTTGTGTCGATCCCTGCCTGACTCAGTTAGGGGCCGTAGCATTTTCTCTCTTCACACCCAGCAGAAACAGACTGCAACAGATTCTACAATGAGAAAACATAACAGTTTTGTCCCGGTGCCTAACTCTCCTGCATAGAAGAGAGATCTGTGCCGTTCATAGAGAATCTCCAGCTGTGAGAGGAGAAGAGTTCAGTTGCTCAGTCTAGATTGAATGCAGCCTGTGGTATGTATACAGCTCTTACAAAATAAGACTGATAGGGAGAGACACAGTGACATGTGGACTCAGAGGGGTGGGGGGTCTCTACAGCCAGCATGCACAGTGAGGGGGGGGGGGGATGATGTCACCCAGCCGGGAGGGGAAGAAACGCCCCTGCATTTCCAGAGTTGAGAAGCTGAGAGCAGTGTGAGTCAGCCGAACTAAGGAAGCGATACATCCCCTTTAATATTTAGTCATCAGATAACCTTTAAAAAGGGTTTTCTGCTGTAGGCAGACCCCACTTGTTAGAAGAATCGCTTGACAATAAGTGAACCCTAAATGGTCCCTCTTTTGGGACCAACAAAAAAAATCAGTTTGGTGTTGTGCATAGAAACCCTACAGCGCGACCTCAGGAAAGATTAAGCATTACACAGCGTCCACTAAAGTCAGTGAGTTGGATAGGTTCTCTATACTGATGGTCATTCTTTTGTAACTGCTCTTAATTCTTGCCAAAAGATGAGGATCCTAAAGGCTATGTTCCCACTGGGTTTTCTGTCATGTATGTTGGCTAAAATACACAACCTAAGCATTCCTAACAAGTGTCCCATGGTTTTCAATGGAAATATGTGCCATTGTGCTGGTAGTATCTTAAAAAAAATAAATAAAAAAAATCTGTCCTATGGGATTGTCAGGTAATGTATTAACCAAGCTGCTTTATCTAAGGTCCTTCGCTAAATGTTAATAAAGAAAAAAATTAAGTGAAAGAACTCTATACACACTAGAAAGCATATTGTAGTGTATG
The DNA here is from genome assembly GCA_025379985.1 of Phyllomedusa bahiana. Taxonomy (NCBI): domain Eukaryota; kingdom Metazoa; phylum Chordata; class Amphibia; order Anura; family Hylidae; genus Phyllomedusa; species Phyllomedusa bahiana. The sequence continues at coordinate 103,672 of JAODAL010005008.1, forward strand.
GATGTGGGTGGCAGGGTCTAAGGGTATGTTCACACGATGTACTGAGGGGCGTACAGTACATTGTGTGTTTCAGGAGCGTGTACTTACGAGGCGCGGGGGGCCGGCAGCCCTCCGGCTCCATTGACATGCATTACTCGCAACGCGTAATCGCCGCAAGTAATTGACATGTCACTTACCTCCCCCCGGGCGTACAATACTTACGGCGAATACGCGCGCATCAGCACGAGCTCCCAAAAGACACGATGTACTGCGGCGCTTACTGTACGCACCGCAGTGCATCGCGTGATTATAACACATAAATTTGCCCATCTTACTCCAACTAACTTATTAATGGGCACAGGTTTTTCAATCAGCTAAAACTCGGCCAGTTATTGAAAAACGACAAGAGACACAAGGCCGACAAAAAAAAAAAAAAAATTACCGCATGCCCAATCCTATGTGCTTAAGGGAGATAAGCCGCAGTGGGCTCGGCTGAGCCGAGTGTTCATAAGTATGGGTGAGAGGGTAAGGAGTAAAAGTAGCCAACCAAATGACTGTTCAGCCAGTAGCTATCTTGGGTGTATGGTCATCTTTAGCCCTAGGAAAAGTACTGCCTATTCAATGTGGCCAGAGTGGTCCAAACAGGAAAAATACATCCCTAAATGTCTCCAGCTGATGTCACTCCCAGCGAGTCGATCCTCTTGACCTCTGAGATCGACTTACAACACAGAGGAGAAGCTCCATTCACTTACAATAGAGCATGAGCTCCTTGAGAATCCAGACATCAAAAGGAGAAGATCATTGGGGGAGTAACAGCGGCGAGGAACAGTTAACTATGAATTAGTTTTTATATTTTCATTTTTGGACCATTCTGGCCCCCAATGAAAAAAATGGATTTAATGGATAACCCCTTTAAACTGTTAGTGAATTTCTCTCATCTTCAGCCCCAGGCCGGTTTCGCATGCACTTTTGTTCCCATGATATGGCCACAAGTCTTGGTTTTACCGCAGGTCTTGTGACCCAAAGTAACAGGATCTTAAGTAGTTCAGAACATAAGACGCATGGTCAAGCTGGAACTTGTAGCTCTCAGGACACAAAAATGTGTTGTTACGCTCGTGTGAAGCTAGCCTTTGGGAGTTTTATGGGCTAAATTTAACAAAAACTGATTTCTCCAAGGAACTATATACACTGATCAGTCACAATATGACAACTACCTGCTTAATATCATGTATATCCCCCTCATGCTACCAAATCGACCGATTCGTTCACAAACAAGACGCGAGTAGCAGATCCCTTACATACTGTAAGTGGTCAGTCTTGTTTTTCCGCAAACCCCACAGACACTCAAATCCGACTAAGATCTGGGAAAAATCAGGTGTCAAGTCAACACCTTGAATTCTGTCACCCTCATGAAACCGGTCTGGAATCATTTTTTTGCAGGGTGCATTATTTGGTTATAAATGGCTGCTGGCAATAGGGTTTACTGATCCCCTGTTAATCTGAATAGCCATCACAATGTGGACCTTTCCAAAGTTGTGTAGATCCTTTGATTAGATTCACATGGTATATTTTTCCTCATGAAGAATATTTTCTGTAATAAAAAAATCTTGTGATTTTCTTGGTTTTGAGCATCAGAATGCATGATTCAAAAGAAATAAAATGCCATGTGAATCTAGTCTTTATTGCTTTTTTCCTACTTCCAACACATCTTCAGGAACTGCTCACTTGTTCAATCACAACCCTCAGAATGTTGTCATGAGACAATGTTCTCTACTTTAGCCATAGCAATAAAACTGGGTGATGGGTGTGAATTAGTCAAGAATGTAAAAGGTATGGTTCCCAAAAGACTTAGAGGTTTTTTTCTCACCCTACTGATTAGCTTTAAACATGCAGGCAAAAGGTAAATAAAAACTATTACCAAATACATCGCTGTTCTGATTTTGCTTTTCTTTAGAAGCGTTCTTATCTCTTCTTTGTTTACAGGTGGTTTCCTAGTTTTCTAACAGCCCTGGTGGGGTTGATGGTCACTCCTTGCTGTGCCAGCAGCACAGGGAACTTAATTAGGTTTCTTACTGACAAACTTTAACCTTTTAGAGCTATGTAGCTGTGTGCACTACTGTTTAGACCCTTCCATTACTAATACCCCTCTAACAGGTTAAGCTAGGAATAGCAGAGCGGATCTGGCAATCACTGCTGTTTAGAGTCTTCCATTACTTGTCTCCTAACAGGTTCAGCTAGATTCTTCCATTACTTGTCTCCTAACAGGTTCAGCTAGGAACAGCAGAGCTGATATGGCAATCACTGCTGTTTAGATTCTTCAAGTACTTATCTCCTAACAGGTTCCGCTAGGAATAGCAGAGCCGATATAGCAATCACTGCTGTAGAATCACCCACAGCCTGGCCAGAAAGTGTGAGCCGGAAGCTGGCTGTGAAACAGTCTAACAGAAGAAAAAACCTTTAAAAGCTGTCACTTGTACAATATGAAGGTGGTAGCTGTAGAGGTTTCCTAGATGGAAAACAACCTTGCTTAATATACCAGACAAAGAGATCCAGGTCATTCTTGGCCGTCATCTCCTCTAATGTCTCTGGATGCCAATGGACAATGGGTATGAGGATGCCACCACCTCATGCAATATATAAATCAACAACTATACCAGAAACAAGAACGATGACCAAGTCACGTATATGAAAGCGACACTTCTGCTCTGCTGTCAGCCACATAAGCCTTGTAGTACAAAGCACTGTGTGATCTCACCGGCTGTAAACTCCACTTTACCATATGAGCTGATGACTTGGTTGGAACAACCACCAGGGAGAAAATGAGGCTATTGAGAGTGAGACAATAACTGTGTTACAATTTCCGCTCTAGTGTTGTACAACACCATTCTGTGGAAACCAGCAGAACTATGAAGACAAATACAGAGAAAAGCAGCAACACCACTGGCTTACATAATGGAAGCAATTTAAGCAAGATCCTGACCAGAAGCTTCGAAACCCACTGCAACTAAACATGAAAACCTAATAAAGCAAAAAGAGAACTAAACCTAGAGGCGTCTTCCCAAATGCCTAAAACGAGTCGGGTCCATAACCTGGGAACAGAGTTCTTAAAGAAAGTGTCACGGCAATGGTCAGGTCCCTTTGGGGTTGCTTGCAGGTTTTACGCTCTCCAACATGACTAGTGAGTAGAGTAGTTATACCTTGTGTCATGGCTAACCTGCGGGACGTTCCTGATAAGTATCCACCGGATTACCCACTCCGTTTAAACTTCAGAATGTAGTTGGGGAGATCCAGACGTCGAAGTAGTATTACTGTATATATTCTTTCTACATATTCACAGTGTGAATGGTTATGAATGGACTTGAGGATTTTCCCATGGCAATTTTACCTTTTGCACATCAACACAACACTGAAATATACGGTATTAGATGTTGTGGAAAATATTATTCATCTGTTTGGACATTGAAGTACTCTAAGCTTGATGCGCGCATGCTTAAGTATGTATGGACTTGTTAAATGTTGTGATACACAATGTTAGGGAAAAAATTCAAACTTTTAAAAAAATACTTTAAAAATAAAAGTATCCACCGGATCCCTGCCATTGGAGCGGAACCAGATTGGCAGTAATAGCCCTTAAAGAGGTTGTCTCGCTACAAAGAATAGCTTTCAACATGTTGGGATCACTAAATAAAGATGTTTGCCAAATATATTGCATTCATTTTTTTTGTTAAGGAGCTACAAGTGATTTTATCACTTTTTGTGCTCTCTCTGGATCCCCAAGTGACTGACTTGTGTATTTCTCCCCCCTTCTGTTTGTTCTGATAGCAGGGAGTGACCTCATCACACAGGCCTCTGGAGAGTGAGAGCTTGTTTGTTATCTGATCTTTCAGACAAAAGCCGGTAATTACTGCTGTTTACTTTACCTCAGAAGCTTCCCTGGTCCTGACAGCATGAGATTTATCTAATTAGCCGAAGTCTGAATACAAGGAGCTCATATGCTAATTACAGACAGGTTGACCAGGAAGTGACAGAGCAAAGCAGCATTATTTCATTCTGGGCAACGTCGTCGCTAAAATGGGTATTTTTCCATTAAAATGGCGGCCACTAAAAAAAAAAGAAATCCAATGGACCTCATTGTAGTTAACAGGGGCGTTTGGGCGCCATTGGTGTCCCTTATTAATTGTAACCACTGATGAAGATGTGAAACGGGACGAATATAGAACATCCAATAAATGGTAACATCCAGTCCCCTAATTGATACACAAGGCCACATCGCACCTAGGTCTAAGGCTCTGGAGGTTGTCAGCATTCCTGGTGGTCTAGGACAGTGAAGGGGTTAGTATTAATGCTTGGATACGCCCTAGATGCACTCAACATGGTGGACGCACATCTGACAGCAAGAGATGATCCTTGCCTTTTTTTTTTTTTTTAAAAAAGGCAAAATCGCGGGAGCATCTTTCACTCCCCCAATCCTCCCACACACATGCATGCTCAGCCAAGTGTGCATGTTGTATGAATCTGTATAGGATGAAAAGGCACTACCAACTTCTGTGGCATTGGCTTAAGTTAAAAGTAACAGGCAGTTGGGCATCTCCCTGGAGAGTTGGAAGGTCACCGTACACATAGGGTCAGCCAGCTGAACTAAAACTGTGTGTATGGCCAGCTATAATGCTCCTATACACGAAAGCCAAAATAAAGGAGGCAAGGGGAGCACACATGAGGCTGCTGCTTAAAAAAGCATGAAGACTGCAATAATTCATTCAGTAATAAATAAGCCGGCACATAGGGTTAAGCTGCTGATTCAGCAAGCTCCATAGATTAGTATGCAAGCAGAGATTTGTCCATTGCAAATTAGCATGGGGTGAACAATTTGCTGTATAACTATTTTATGTCGAGTGCCATCCATTTTAAATATGCAGATGGATATCTCTTCCCACAAGCTATGTTTTATTTAGCAGGCCCTCTCCGTATAAAAGAGAACAAGCTGAAGCCGACATTTCACCGTCTCCATTCTACCAGATATTATTTATTACATTTTTCTATTTTTTTCTACCCGGCTCAGAGGAGGAAGGTGAGAAAAGAAAGAATATACAGATCTGAAAAGCAATTTCTGAAAACGGAGGCCGTGAAAAGAACATTCGTCAGAGCGATGCAGCCCATGCGCACCCGGCCCTGCCAGATGGAAGGAAGCCGCTCGGCCTGTTTTCAGTTACTTAACACCAATTTACCATAGTAAGAGGGAGAGAAGAGAGGATAAAAGCTTCAAGAGAAGGTCTTAAAAACAAATCAACGTTCCCTCTTTACTGACCTCATTCATCATCTCTAATAATGCTATATAGGCAAATACACTGTTGAGTCACATTATTATGACCACCTGCCGTGTGCAGTGCAGACAGAAGCTAGATGGGCTAGAAGTGACTCAACAAGGTCCTAGTAGGTTGTCACCAGTATCTGGAGCCATGCTGACTGCATCCTACAGTTGCTGGAGGATCCATAGAGCCAAGACTATCAAGGTGGTCCCACAGAGGATCAATTAGGTTAACATTTAGGGAATTAGATGGCCATGGCAGTACTTGGAAGTCTTGGTCATGCCCTTCAATCAATGTTGGACATTTCTAGTCATGTGATCCCATCTGCCCCAAGACCATCAGCATGTATAAAAGTGTACGTTACCTGAAAGGAAGGATTTATAACCAAATGCCTTTCAGTACCATAAGGGTATGTTCACACAGTGTAATTGCGCACGCATTTTGCCACGTATTTGTGCTTTATACACGGCGAAATGCATGCTGCAATTACAGTAAATCACAGTTCTCATAGAGAACTATGAACTATGCCTCAACTACCCGGGCATACGATCGTATCGTACGCCCAGGGAGAGAAGTGGCATGCCCCCTTCTGTCCCTGGAAGTAGGCGCTGATCAGGGCGTGCTTCCAAAACACAAGGCATATTGCAGTGCGTACAGTACGCACCCCAGTATGTCGTGTGAACATACCCTAAGAGGCCGTTCACACGGAACAGGACAAATACCGGCCGGTATTTGTCCTGTTTTGCGGCCGTCCTCACGGCCGCGGGGAGGGGACGGCTTTTCTCCGCGATGAGCGAAGAACAGCCCTCCCCCCTCCCATTGAGATGCACACATGTCCGTCCCAAACCAGACGGAAGATTGTGCATGTACACAATTTTTTGTCGCCGGACCGCCGGCGACAAAACAGTCGGGCGGAAAACCCGTGCAGGGGGGACTGCTGCACGGGTTTTCCATAGAGCCCCGTTTTGCTCATTTTCGGCCGGTTTTTCAGGCGGTCTGCAAAACCGCAAACCGGCTGAAAAACCGTCCGAAAACCTGTGCAGTGGGGACATGCCCTAACTGTTACCACCAGCTTGTGTTCTTCCAGCAATGGTTGCATGGTGTTTGTTCTCTGATATTTCTTAGACAAGTAAACGTTCATCAGTTTGACTAAGCAGAAAATGCCACAGAAGGCGGCAATCCAATCGGCAGAGGTCCAATGCTGAAACAGACGTGAAAATGAAAGCCTTTTCCTGCCCATGCTACTTAAGTTACCAGCGGTGCAGTGACCGTCTGTTTTGGAGCCTCATGCTATGTCTGAGAGATATCCTGATCGAAAGATGCAACACATACCATAGTAAAAGCCTATTGGTCTGCCGATACAATGCCAAAAGGGCTGAAGGCCTCTGGACCCATTTGTAGTATACATTGTGGGTTAATCCCGCCATACATAAGTGATGTGCACAAAAACGAGATGTGAACATAGTCTAAATGTGTCCGAAAGTGAAAAATTCTATGCATTCTTTTGTAACAATTAGCAACCCTGTCTGTGGGGCTATATACCAAGGCAGTAAGATGCCAGGGCCAGCCTGATCCATAGACACAAACTTCTAGGAACTGCAGCATGAATTTTTTTTTGGAGCTAGTCAAGCCCTCATTTTGAGGACTGGTGAGGACGTACAAATACCTTGTGTTTTGGGATAGTGATGCCATACTTCATGTGTTCTTTCTGCAACAACATAGCTAGTGGAGTAACTAATGGTGTTTAAGTCTCCACACACCTACATGGTGCTTTGAGTTACCCGTAGGCTATGTTCACACGGCTTATTTTGGGACGGATTTCGTTCCGTATTTCGAGCCGTACTTTACGAAATCCGTCCCAGTCATTACGGTAATCCACAGTTCTCAGAGAACTATGGATTCCGTCTCCTCTGACTGAATCAGTGACATTGTCAATTATCCCGGTGGAATACGCGCTGTGGATAACGAATGTCTATGGGGCCGGCGAGCTGCCGGCCCCCCTGCCGCTGCACGGCACATGGCGTAATTGCGGGCGAAATCCGTCCCCACAATTACGGCGGCAATAAGCCGTGTGAACATAGCCTTAGGGTATGTTCACAAAGTGTAATTTTTCCGGGTATTTGCGCTCTAATACGGGCGAGATACGTGCCGAAATTACAGCAACCCATAGTTCTCATAAAGAAGTATGAATTACGCCTCCTCTCCCTGCTCGTACAATACGATCGTATTGTACGCATAGGGAGATAAGTGACATGTCAATTATTCACGGCGAGTAATGAATGTCGAGCACTAATACGCGCCTCGGGAGTGCATGCGTATTAGTGCGAGCTCCCGAAAGACACAATGTACTGCGGCGTGTACTGTACGCGGCGCACTACATCGTGTGAACATACCCTCAGAGCCGCTCACCCAGCCAACCAGTATTCCACTCAGCACTGATGAAGGGTAAAACACCCCGAAACAGTTGTCTGCAGATGAATATCTAGTTGGCTCTAATTCCATTTACATTGCAAGGCTCAGTGACTTGAAGGTGACTTGCAGAACGCTACAGCCAATAGAGTCCGAGCAGGTTTTCCCATAAGCCTCTAAATTGACATCGCTATTAAGCATCTCACGTTTAGTACAAATAACCTAATTCCTAATAACTTCATAAAAAAACTTATCAGTCTGCAATCTAATCACATTACAAAACCCCCTAAGTCCCTTCATGATGCACTTGTTCGGGTCAGAAGCAGTCAACTCTAGTAACCCAATGCCAGCTTTGTTGGTATTTCTGTCTAATATCTGTCTTCACCCCATCCGTTTCCAAGTGCCACCATCCAGGGTGAACACACGTTCCTTTACAAAAGCGCTGGGCACCATTTCTGTCGTTTCATTATTGTAAGTATAATCCCAACCACGGAAAAGGCCCGGTGAGGGCTGTAAGCTGCTCGGGCACAGAGTCAGCAGCAGTATCGCTTCAAATGACTGCAGTAAGAGGGTTATCCTGGCACGAGACGCAGGCTGTTATGTTCTTGTTTCAATGTGGAAAACAAGCTCTAGGCGACCAGGAATGTAAGACTGAGCAGATTTCATGATCATAATACATTGGCTGACAAAGGATTATTTGCTCCCAAGAAAACGGCTCAATCAGCTTGTGTGGAAATGCTAACAGGTCCTTCCCAAAGCAATGAAGTTTCTCTAGACCCGAACATCTTGCCTATATATAAGGGCCGCAAATAGCCAGCATTTGTGAAATTTCCCTGTGTGCCCATTAAGAAGGTGGAGCTAGCAGATAGATCATCAGTGTACGGTGGAAGAAAGATCTTTGCACATAAATAGTTACTTAAGAAAAACTGACCAAAGAGATGGAAGAGATCCATAAAATGTCATCCTTTAATCATTCAATCTGCCCTGAATTGTACTTGCAAATGCACAGGGGCCCCCAATATGATGAGACATGAGGAAAACCAATGCCAGGTCCACATGGGGCATACATTATCCACTGTGGACCTCACAGCTGCTGTGGATTTTACCTCTGTCACAGTGGTTAAAATCCATAACTGAACAAGCATTTTCCAACTCTCAGCATGTTCATTTTTGCACAGAAAAAGTCCACAATATGGATGACATTTGTAAGATCTCATTCAAATGTTTGATACTGTAATCTGGTGTAATTACTTGCACAAATCCACTGTAAGAATAAGCAGCATTTTTATCACATGTAAATTTAGCTTTAAAGCAAATCCTGCCCTGACAGCAGATGTGATAGAGGGAGAGGAGCTGAGCTGTGATATATAGGGTTATATGATAGAGGAAAGAAGCTGAGCTCTGTAATATATAGGGTTATATGAAAGAGGAGAGAAGCTGAGCTCTGTGATATATAGGGTTATATGATAGAGGAGAGAAGCTGAGCTCTGTGATATATAGGGTTATATGATAGAGGAAAGAAGCTGAGCTCTGTGATATATAGGGTTATATAGTTTCATAGTTTGTAAGGCTGAAAAAAGACGAGACGTCCATCCCGTTCAGCCTGTTGTGCTAAGGTGTTGATCCAGAGGAAGCTGGATAGAGAAGCTGAGATCTGTGATATATAGGGTTGTATGATCGAGGAGAGAAGCTGAGCTTTGTGATATATAGGGTTATATGAAAGAGGAGAGAAGCTGAGCTCTGTGATATATAGGGTTATATGATAGAGGAAAGAAGCTGAGCTCTGTAATATATAGGGTTATATGATCGAGGAAAGAAGCTGAGCTCTGTGATATATAGGGTTATATGACAGAGGAGAGAAGCTGATCTCTGTGATATATAGGGTTATATGATAGAGGAAAGAAGCTGAGCTCTGTAATATATAGGGTTATATGATAGAGGAGAGGAGCTGAGCTCTGCGATATATAGAGTTATATGATAGAGGAGAGAAGCTGAGCTTTGTGATATATAGGGTTATATGAAAGAGGAGAGAAGCTGAGTTCTGTGATATATAGGGTTATATAGTTTCATAGTTTGTAAGGCTAAAAAAACACAAGTCGTCCATCTAGTTCAGCCTGTTGTGCTAAGGTGTTGATCCAGAGGAAGCTGGATAGAGAAGCTGAGATCTGTGATATATAGGGTTGTATGATCGAGGAGAGAAGCTGAGCTCTGTGATATATAGAGTTATATGACAGAGGAGAGAAGCTGAGCTTTGTGATATATAGGGTTATATGAAAGAGGAGAGAAGCTGAGCTCTGTGATATATAGGGTTATAGAAAGAGAGAGAAGCTGAGCTCTGTGATATATAGGGTTATATGAAAGAGGAGAGAAGCTGAGCTCTGATATACAGGGTTATATGAAAGAGGAGAGAAGCTGAGCTCTGTGATATATAGGGTTATATGAAAGAGGAGAGAAGCTGAGCTCTGTGATATACAGGGTTATATGATAGAGGAGAGAACCTGAGCTCTGTGATATATAAGGTTATAGGCAAGAGGAGGGGAGCTGAGCTCTGTGATATATAGGGCTATATGAAAGAGGGAGAGGAGCTGAGCTCTGTGATATATAGGGTTATATGAAAGAGGGAGAGGAGCTGAGCTCTGTGATATATAGGGTTATATGATAGAGGAGAGAACCTGAGCTCTGTGATATATAAGGTTATAGGCAAGAGGAGGGGAGCTGAGCTCTGTGATATATAGGGCTATATGAAAGAGGGAGAGGAGCTGAGCTCTGTGGTACATAGGTGATGTTAACATGTCTTATTCATGGCGTAATTGCGGGACATATTTCGCCAGCAATTACTACGTGTGCTCCGGAGCGAGGGGGGGCATCATGTTAACTGCAGGTGTGGCCTCCATTGATTGGACACAGATGCTCGTTTAGATGGCGTTCAACACCCTGAACTCGGTCATGTTCCTGATCAATTTCTGCAGTGTGGCAGGGGCATTGTCCTGCTGAAAGAAGCCATTACCACTAGAAAACACCACTATCCTGAAGAGGTAACATACAAGATAATGCTAGTGCCTAAGATTTCCAGAAGAACATTGCCCAGAGCATCACACTGACGCCACCAGCTGGTCTTCTTCCCACAGTACACCTAGTGTCATCTCTTCCCCAGGACAGTGGACAGCTGCCCTTCTGCATCCAGATCCCATTTATCCCTGCTCAGGATTCGTTCACACGGGGCGGTTTTGGTGCGTTTTTTTGGATGCGTTTTTTTGTGCAGGAAGGCACAACAATTAATGCTGTACATTGTTGCACAAAAAACGCATCCAAAAAACCGCACTGTGTGAAAGCACCCTCATTGTGTCTTAGCACATGCGGGTCACCTTAACGACGTGGAGGGTTAGGCTAGGTCTACACGGCATTGTACAAAAAAAGGTCACTGAAAACCAAATCCTAAAACCATTCATAAAACGGAGTTTTTTGTCCAGTGCACATGAAAAACAGCTCAAACGACCGCGTTTTGCGGTTTTTGGTGCATTTGAGGAGTTTAACGCTTTTTTTTGTTTTGCAAAAATGCACAGCATTATAATTGCTGTGGATTGCTGCAAAAGAGTCAAGAAATGTCCGTCACTTAGACTCCAAGAGTAAATTTTCTGCCCTGTTCTGGCGGTTTTTTGCAACATGTTTCAAAAAACAACCAGTAGCAAAAAGAGTCAGAAGCATTCTTTCATTCATGCATCCTGTCACTTCCTGGTCAGGCTGTGGGTAATTAGCATATGAGCTCCATGTATTCAGACTTCTACTAATTAGATAAACCATCTCCAGAGAAGCTTCAGAGCTAAAGTAAAAACAGTAGTAATCATTGTCTTTTGTCTGAAAGATCAGAAAACACACAAGCTCTCAGGCTGCCTGCAGTTCTGTGCTGGGACCTGTGTGATGACATCATTCCCTGCTATCAGATAAGACAAACAGCAGGGGAGAACAAGCAAACAGGTCGGTAACTAGAGAAACCTGAGAGCTCTCAGAAGCTGATAAAATCATTTGTAGAGCCTCAACAAAAAAAAAAAAAAAAAAAAAAACCAAGCAATATATTTGGAAAAAGTCTTCATTTCAGTCGTCCCTACATGTTGAAAGTTAATCTTTGTAGTGAGACAACGCCTTTAAATTCAGTCCACAAACCTTATGTTTGAAACTTGCCCTAGTGCTAATTCTATGGAGTGTGTAGTCCCTCTCCTATTCTATCAATACGTATAATGCAAAAGATGAGGAACATCAAAGTTAAGGGCGACTACTTCAACATTTTATCACATTTTCCAGGAACCTTTTTATCACAATAACAAAAATTTCCAGCAATACATTGGATATAGATGCACCATGGGCACAGAGGCACCATAACAGGAGGATGTCCGAACATAAGAGAAACCAGCTGTACTATCAGGTCAACCTAACAATTGTTCAATAGCTCCATATGACTATACACATGATGGCCGAATGTTAAAGGGGTTTTCTAATCTGACATATTTATGATATACAGATAGGATATGCCATCAATGTGTGATAGGTACAGGTCCTAGAGGAGCACACCATCAATGGACAGTTTGGTCCCCTCTCTGTTCTAGATGGAGATGTTCAGGGGCCTGTTGTAGGACTGGCATCCATCACACATTTATGGTATATCCTATATATGTGCCATAAATATGTGAGATGGGGAGATCCCTTTAATCCTACTTTATTTCTTGCACAAGACCCGACTTCGATTGGCCATAAAATTCTACTGAGGTAATAAAATCTGATCTACAGAGGACAGAAGGGGAAAGACAACGGTAACTGAGAATACGTAACCTTCTTCAAGATGCAGTTAACATTTGACAGTAATACATCCGTGTAGTATAATTCTAGGTCATGGCTTATTACACAGTATTACACCAGATATGACCATAGTGAGTCACACAATTAGTTTCTATACTAGTCTACAGCACATATGACAATCACGATGCACGGTTAGTAATGCAAGCGTTAATGGGACTGCTCCTAAAGCAATGGGATGCCACAGCACACCACCACACTACTGCAGGCTTTACCAGAGGAGCGTGTGTGGGAGTAGACGTCTCAGCTGAATCTTCTTCAATAACGTCCTAAGCAACACAATAATGTACACAGTCTGAAAAAGACCCCCCACAATGCTAGACATCCTACTGATAAAGCACTGAGCCACAGGAGCTGGGGAAATCGAGAAGATCCAAAAAAGGCGAACACGTGGTCCCAATAAGGTCAATTATGGCAATCCACAAAGGAACCAGGGCATATCGGGAGAGACTTCCACTGTTTCCTAACAGGAATCAGAGTATAGCTGAAAACGTTAATGACCATGTTTTCTTGTGTGAAGAGAATCATTACCCATCGATTTGTAGGACTGTGGGTTCCAAATAACAGAAGCAATTTCACATTGAGGGGGTTGATGAGAAAATTGAAAGGGTGATGGAGATGATTGCCGGAAGTCGTTGCTGGGATATTTTCTTGTTTTGTTCCCATTCAGATCTTACCCTTAAGAATTAGGTCTAGAAATGCATTAGTTGTTCACTATTTTTTCTTTTTAAATGTGGTCTATCACATTATAAAGGATTCTTGTTTTTATTGAGGAGATGAAATTAATGTATAAAGTCTTGCAGGCAATGCTCCATGGGAAAAATGTATGCAAATTAGCACTAGTGCCAGCCATAGGTAGCTACCCTGTATGTCTGACCCATAGAAGAGCGCAGATATCATTTAACCCAGGCATCCTCAAACTGCAGCCCTCCAGCTGTTAGGAAACTACAACTCCCATCATGCCCACTTAAGGATTATATAAATGCATGATGGGAGTTGTAGTTTCCTAACAGCTGGAGGGCAGCAGTTTGAGGATGCCTGATTTAACCCAAAGACGCCCTATGCAGACATCATTTGGTATGTTAGCGGAGACAAATGAACAGAAGGGAGGCTTCAGGTCTTTCAAGGCGAGACTGAAATATGCTGCTCCAAATACACAAACCTGCTTAATCCCTTGAAGAATGACTTCATTATAGGGAGCACACACAAATTACATGAACAACATTGTCTGAATGGAGCTAGGCTACAGTTTGACACCTTTTACCATGTTTTTGAGGCTGGGCACACACAGTTGCAGTAATATGGGCAATATCTTATTTTATGTGATCTAGTAAACGAGTCAATAAAGGTTCGATCCTCCCAGAAATGGATGTAAGATCTCACCGTCATGGTCAATGGTTGCCACACAGCCAATCCCTGTTGCAAAGGGGTTTAACTGCACATGTAAGGGCCACACATGGTCAAGTACCTGACCCATATACCTTTCTTAGTGTTCAAATGATATAACACCCCATACAGATGAAGCAGTCTTCGAATGTGTCACCCTTACCAGGAAGCTACCAAGAAGTGCTAAAAACAATACCTATGAAAGGGTTTTCTGTTGTAGACAAACCCTTTTTCCAGGAAAGATCATCTGATGAGCTTATCACCGAATATCCCACTGGTGGGACTCCCAAAAGATCAGCTATAACCTATGGAGAAAGCTGGAAGTAGGGGTATGTTCACACAATATATTCTAGCATGAATGTCATGCCGCAATACGCCCAATCCAAGACTGCAATGTAAAGCACACACTGTCACTCACACAACGCGTATTTTACTTTCAGAATTTTCGGTGTGCCAATAGTTGACATGACAGTTCTTTGAAGTGTATACGTGCTGTGAAATAAAATTATGGGAGGCAGAAATCTGCCTTGGACACTAAGCACTGTTCTGACACCGAAATTATGCACTAGCAAGCGCGTAATTCCAACGACACAACTAACGCGTTTTTCGCTGCACAAAGATATGAGCTGGAAATACACTGTGTGAACATACCCAAAGTTTTCAATTCCCTTGCAGCACCCCCACAGGAGAAAAGCAGCATTACCAAGTGCAAATCTGTATAAAGCATGGATGTGTCAGGTCCGGCAAAGCAGGAAAATATAGGTTAGCACCCCTCTCCACTATGGTTAATTGGGTAGTCCTCAGTTCAGGACCATAACTAAGATTTTCTGAACCAGACAACACCCAAATCTAAAGACTGAATAGAGAGTACCACAACCCAACGGTGACAATTAATGGTGACATACTTTATACCCTGTTTCCCCGAAAATAAGACAGCGTCTTAGATTAATTTTTGCTCCTAAAGATGCACTATGTCTTATTTTCAGGGGGTCTTATTTTTCCATGAATAAATTATAGCATGCGTGTGTGTGTATATATATAATAATATATATTATATATAATATATGTATAATATATATATATATATTTATATATATAACTATTAATATGATATATAAATATCTCAAAAGTTTAGAGTCACAAACCATAGGATATATGTAACGTAAAGGACATTTTATGGCAGCTGCAAGTGACTATCTCAAAGGATGGCAAATGTGACATGCTGGGATCTGTGGAAACTAGAAGTCCCCAGCATTCCCTATCACCATCCTGTGAGATAGTGATGGGGTGTCAGTGTCATTGCTCTGTTCTCCCCCCCTCTTCCCTATGTTACTTATGGATGTTCGGGACCTGTGGTGACATCAGCTACACATGAGCCTCCCTTCACAGGTTCCTTCGACCCTCTAATGATTTCCGCTATGTCTTATTTTCAGGGGGTGCCTTATATTAGGGAATTCAACAAAATCTCTGCAAAATCCACTTTCGTGGATGTCTTATTTTTGGGGAAACACGGTAGGTTATGCCAAAAGAAACCATGTCATTTGATATAAAGGGAAACACAAAAATTATTTCTAATTGCAAAAGATAGAAGTTCTACTTCTTGGACCCAGACAGGAATGTGGCGTGTTAAGCGGGAGCAAACAACGTAACTTTCCCTGGTTAGTGCCATGAATATCCTACAGAATACTTACAAGGCCAGTGGTTTGATCTCTGGATAAACTGTGTTTTACAGATGGACGTGACATGAGATGTTGGGGGTTGCCAAAGTAATACCTTGGCAGGTAAACATTAGGTGCAAAGAATGGCTATGGAAAAGAACAAAAACATGCGGGAATAAAACAAAGTACAAAAGGGGAGAGAAAACATGGAAACATGATACAAAGCAAATAATGATAAAAAAGGGCAACTTAACAATGAAGGCTAAAAATTATACATGAATCAAAATAACAGATATGAGGAAACAAAAAAAAAACAAAGTACATAAGATATGTCCAAGACCAGGTTATGGTCTTAAAAGAAATTTACATTCAGTTTAGCAGTCACAAATTATATAAGTATATACTAAAACTGTTCCATGACATAATACAGAATGCTGCAGGCAAAACATACACATGGGGCGGATTTACTATGCCAATCGCACCACAGTTCTGACGCCATTTGAGGTAAAATACTGGCAAAAGTGCTTTGTCAGACTTCTGTATTTTAGACCCTTTCGTGCCATGTCGGGCAAAAGAGATGTGGCTTAGAGTGCAACGCAAAGCACCGAGCTTTTGATGCAATGAGGGGCAGACAACAATTGTCTGTCATTTATACTCCCTTCAAAAAGGATCTGTCAGATTTTATAAACACTAACATCCCCCATGAAACAATAATTCTACAGAACCTTTTCTTAGAACTCTGTGGTGAGCTGTTCCTCTGCTATTCCTTCTCAAAAGCCATGCATAAATTGATAACCTGTCTTCATTCCTATGGGCAATAGTTCTATGCAGACTTAAAGGGAATGGGTCATCAAAAATGACTTCTTGTTTATCTCACGTTTTTATGTTAAACACATTTTTTTAAAAATTTTGGTTATTTTTTTTAATTTTACATATCACTTTCAATATTTAATAATTCTTAAGTCCTGCAGTTTTCACTTTGGCCACTAAGCCTAATAATTGTCTGACACTTCCTATTCTGTACAGAAAGATTCTCAGTAGTCTGCTCATTATCAGCAGAAAGAGGGACAAACTGAAAGGAGAAACCAATGTGAATAGATAACACAGGATCCACCAGTCACAAGAGGAGATAGTCACAGTTCACCCTTCCACCTCCCTGCATAGTGACTTCTTCCCAGGTCACAGAGCATGACAAGAAAACGCTCCTATAGAAGTCAATGAGACCGAGTCAGTCTTAAGTCTTCTATGTGCATGAAGCTACTGTAAAGCATCTCTGACTGCTGATAAAGCAGTGCACACAAGGCCTAGTGGCCAAAGTGAAAACTGCAAGACTTATTAAAAAATACTGAAAGTGATATGAAAATTAAAAAAAAAAAAAAAAAATTCCTAAAAAATGTGTTTAACATAAAACTGGTACTTAAACAAGAACTCCTTTTCTGATGACACATTCCCTTTAACCCTAGGCTAGGTCTACACTGCATCGGACAAAAAACGGCCGAAATCGACAGCTTTTTTTCCCTAGTGCAGGACCGAGGTTTTTGCTCCGAAAGACGATCGTAGAAAAAATGACCGGTGGAGACTACAGGTCTGCGTAAACAATTGTATTTTTGGTGCTTTTAAAATCCTAAAAGCGCTAAAAATATGAGCGTGTTCTATGCAGTGTAGACATAGCCTTACAGTGTTCAAGCATTGCGGGAATATACCCTACTGACCAGGGGAAGTATAAAAAAAAAATGGTTATTCAGAAACTTCAAAAAGGAACAGAGGAGCAGAAAAAGGAACAATTCTAAGAAAAAGCGCTTCAGCACATCTCATGGGGAATACAAGTATTTATTAAAAAGGACTTGTCAAGAGCCCTTCACTGTGACCAAACATGATAGAAAGTATAGTCTAGGCAGAGGTACAAGAAGCTACCATTCAAGATACCAGTGGGGTTATAGATCCTCATGGGTGTGACTTATTGAAATGTACTTCATAAGTGTGCTTAGGGAAGTCTTGTTCTAGATGAACATGTTGTTGCCTATGTAATGAAGATCACAGAGGTAACAACCTAAACTACACGGTGATGTCTGCTTTTGGTGACATGTTCTGATATATTCATACAGAAGTAAAACACGTTGTTTTACAGTGGGTACAGAAAGTATTCAGACCCCTTTAAATTTTTCACTCTTTCATTGCAGCCATTTGGCAAGATCCAAAAAGTTCATTTTTTTGCTGATTAATGTACACTCTGCACCCCATCTTGAAAGAAAAAAAACAGAAATGTAGATATTTTTGCAGATTTATTAAAGAAAAACTGAAATATCACATGAAATATCACAATATCACAGACTCTCTGTTCAGTATTTCAGTTTTTCTTGATTACTAAATTTCTAAAAATATCTATATTTGTTTTGTTTCTTTCAAGACGGGGTGCAGAGTGTACATTAATGAGCCAAAAAAAATTTACTTTTCTTTATCTTACCAACTGGCTGCAATGAAAGAAAGAGTGAAAAATTTAAAGTGGTCTGAATACTTTCCGTACCCACTGTATATCTTTGCTTTAAATACAAGTGTGCCCACATTTACACAGTATTCAGTATAAAGAATAGTGGGTGATAGAATCACCCCACCTACCCGGTTGTAGAATGGGTGCTGAGGACCGGTCAGACCACTATAATAACTGCTTGGGGGCTGTGGAGATACAACGCCTCCTGGGAATGGCCCGTTGAATGAATTGGAGGAGCAGACAGACGATGGCTGGCTGAACACAGAAGTCGCCCGCGGTGGGGCATCCTGCAGTGGTAAGGTTGGATAAGGGAAGCCTCCGATATTCATCTGGTCTCTGGCAGCTCGTACATCTTATGAAGAAAAGGTTTGAAGAAAATTTATCAGAAAGCACAGATAACACATAAAAGACTAGAAGTAATAAAGCGTGTTAGTAGTTACAGTAACAATCTTACAATACATTTTAATACACCAATACCAACAACTTACCAAATATTCTTGGAGCAGCTTCCTCACTTGTTCAGGTAAGAGGAGTCATCCAAGACTTCCACATAAATCACATAATACCATCAGGTTCAGATGTAACTTTGTGGACAATGATATGTAATGGAGGAACTGATGATTCACAGCGATTATGATAAATGTTGATGGGAATTGGGAGATATTCATGTAAAGTCAAATAGGTACCAAACAGAATGGTTACGGTGTTTAAACATTACATACTGTATTCTATAATCCAGTATTTCTCAACTGGGGGCCTATATGACCCCCAGAATATTCCAAGGAGGCCCCGGAAAAAAAATCATGTAAATGGGGACCATGGCACAAAATAAGGGGGCCACAGATGAGAAAACAGAGAAGTGCCCCAGAAAAGAAAACAGAAGATAAAAAAAAAAAAAAAAAAAAGAGGTGGTTGTCATAAGTTTAAAGAAGACAGAGAAAAGAGAAGTGACCATGCTTCACCAGGAAATATGGCCATGAGAACTATGCGGAAACTTCACTTCCGCCTCCTTCTCCTTCCCACTTCTACGTCCGAAGTTGTCCACATCTAGTTTCTCGCAGGCAAAGTCTGTGGCTTCAGCAGTGTAAAGCCAGATTCACACAGTGTTTTTTGACGCATAATTTGCAGCAGTATTTGAAAGCCAAAGCTAGGAGTGAGGCTATACAAAGAAAGAATAATGATCAGGCTTCTACATCTTCTGTGTTTTGGATCCACTTCTGGTTTTGGCTTCCAACTACTACGGCAAAGTTAAGATTTAAAAAAACACTGTGAACCTAGCCATATGGTATGTTCACACGGCTGATTTTCTGTGCAAATTCAGACTAAAAGCCACTTATACAAGATGTAGATTTTCTATTTTTGATGTGGATTTGATGTGGAATTTTACACCCTACCTATGAAGTAGTAAGCTGGCTGCTGTGACGGCCTCCGCTGGGCCCCCCGGCTGCCGTGACGGCCTCCGCTTATATAACTGAATTTTGTATACATTTCAAGAATTAAAAAAAAATAATAATTTGTTAACATTTAAATAGCTACTTTGAAATCAGGTTGGAAGGAGGTGAAGGTTGGAAAGAGACTGAGAAACACTTCTCTAGACTATGGTAAAGAGGATATAGCATACATGCCAACTCTCCCATTTTTGGCGAGGGGGGAGGGGGGGAGTCCCGCTATTTGGGGTCCCCTCCCGCCCTCCGGGGGAGTTGGCATTCCTCCCGCCGCCAGCAGGCGGCCGGGCTCTTTAAATGGCCGCGGCGACAGAGTAGCGCTAGTGCCGGGCCGCTCCTACAGGCGGGTGAAGCGGCCGCTGCGCCCGCTTCACCCGCCCGGAGTCTCGCTGTGCAGGGAGGAGGCAGGAGGGATCGCTCCCTCCTCCCCCTGTCTGTCCGGCGCCGGTGTGTGTGCTGTACATACAGGTCAGCGGCACAGGGGAAGTGACGTGCGGCTGCAGGGGAGTGACGCGCGGCTGCTCTCACTTCCCCCTGCGCCGCTGAGGAGATTGTCCGGAGCGGCCGTGCTGCAGGAGCCTGGTGAGGTAAGTGGATATTATTTTATTTTTATTAGCTAAATGGGGGGCTCTGCCTGGCAACAATGGGGGCACTTCCTGGCTAACAAAGGGGGGCACCTACCTCGCTAACCACGGGGGGGCACCTACCTGGCTAACACAGGGAGGCACCTACCTGGCTAACAAAGGGGAGCACCTACCTGGCTACAAGGGGGCATCTACTTGCCTGTAAGGGGCACTACCTGCTTATGGGGGGGTTACTACCTGGCTATAAGGGCATCTACCTGGCTTTCTTCCAAAGCCGTTATGCAGTTAGGTGGAGTAGGTGTGGCTTTTTGAAGGGGCGTGGCATACCGAGAAGATGGACGTGTCCATGCAAATTTTTGCCGCTAAAATCTCCTGCTTTTTCATTTTCAAAAGTTGGCAACTATGGGATATAGTCTCGCCATAAAAGCTCATCTTTTTGTGAAAGAATAATTTAGGAAAATTTTATGATGTTTTAACAATTTATAGAAGATAGTCATTTGAAAGGATTTTCAAATAATGAGAAATTACTGCCTATTCCCACATTGGTGGGGGCCTTTGTAATCAGCAAAAACAAATTCTTCAATATTTGCTATTTAATAGACATCTATAATTTAGAGACAGAATAAGACCTAAAGCAAGTGAAAGCTGCTCCCCAAATAATTAAAAAATTTAAACAGATAGGGAAAACTAAAATATAACCTTTAATAATGTACAAATATATATATACCTCTATGACACAAACAATAAAAAACGCACAAAAAACTAACCCTAATTGACCCTACACTGTGACTAAATAACCCTAAACTACTACGAACACGGAAAAATCGCCCCAACAAGGGCGTTTCCGCCAGGAACCTATCCCTCCTACTAAAGTTACCCTAGCAATCCCTTAAATGTGTGTCCCAACATGTTTCAATCCTTCCCTGTATATTACCAAGATTTCCTCAGGGGAAAAAGCAACAATGGAGCAGCATTGTCTGCCAGTCTCAAGTGGTTGGCGTCGTGTGATCTCTTGAGCAAGGATATTCACATTAAGCTGATATCTTTGTCTCTGGGATATATCTATTGAGGTATGGCTGTTTGATTATTAATACAGTGAGATTTGGATGACGTTGTGACTTATTATCGGCAGTCATATTAATTAAGCAGTGTCTCATTATTGGCGGTCTTGCAATATCCTGTGATCGGTTTACAGGTAAGACTAGTTATTTAGTCACCTGGTGAATATCAAGAGATCACACAACATTGGGCGCAGTAGTTGCGGTATTGTATTGAACTTGTGCCACTAAATTTTGAGCATGAGTATATTTGGCTAGGTTGTGGTATCTAAAACTAGCCTTTTTTATTATGCATGAGCACATTTGGCTATGTTATAGCATCTAAAACTAGCCTATGTTTTTTATTGTTAATGTGTAAACCCTTTGCTTTTTCTCCCTCCATGTTATTCTGGTAGTGTTGTGATAAGTGTAATTGGGCACTAGCGGTACTGTCATTTTTTATTTTCCTGAAAATAGTCCCCTGAGGAAATCTTGGTAATACACAGGGAAGGATTGAAAAATGTTGGGACATATATTTATGAGGGATTGCTAGGGTAACTTTAGTAGGAGGGATAGGTTCCTGGCGGAAACGCCCTTGTTGGGGCGATTTTTCCGTTTTTGTATTAGGTTAGGGCTATTTAGTTACGGTGTAGGGTGAATTAGGGTTAGTTTTTGCGCGTTTTCATTATTTATGTGTCATAGAGGTATATATATATATATATATATATATATATAATATATATATATAATATATATATATATATAATTATATATATATATAATATATAATACACACACATACAAATAATATATATAATATATATATATATATATATTATATATATATATATACACACATACATACATACATACACATTAAAGGTTATATTTTAGTTTTCCTATCTGTTTGAACATCTAGAATTTACCCACATCATAAAAGTCAGAACCCTAAAGGTCCCATCTTTCACTTGAACAAAGGTCCCATGTCCTCCGTCACATGTACACTTTCTCACTCCATTCAAACTCTATAGGACTGCCACATAGCTGACTGATGTAGTCTGCTATCTTCGTCAGTCCCATAGGCTTTGAGTTGAGTGAGAAGGTGCATACATGGATGGAGGATATGGGACCTTTGTTGCAGTGATTACTGGTATCTCCAGTGATAAGACATTTGTTACCATTCCTGTGGATACTGGATGTTTATTGTGGCAAAACATTTTCTAAATATGGTCAGTAGATTTTACGTTAGTCATGAGCTATAGACATAGTCTCTCCGTGCACAGAGGTTTCTATGGTAACCTGAATACCTGTTACCTGATTAGTGGAGAGCAGGAGCGACGTTATCCCACAACTGACAGGACTGAGTCCTGAGTGAACTAATTAGACTCAACAAGATTAGCTGCACGAAACAAAAGGTACAAGTGCTGTGAGCACTGAGGAGCATGAAGAGACTTGTGGACAAGGGTCATTTTGTGGTAACTCCTTTACTGCCTTAAAGACCTGCAAAAGGTCCCAATGACCAGTTACATTTTTCGATTTTTTTTTGCATTTCAGCAGCTATTTTTTTCCATTGAGGTGGCTGTATGAAGCTTTAAGTGAGAATGTTTTGGCCGAATTAGGGAGTACATATAAATTACTGTGTGATTTATATTAATGTTTTTCTCCTAACTATAGAAAAAAGTGTTTTTTTGGCATTGTTTTTCTATTTTTTTATACAGTTATGTCACACTAAATAACCTGTTAAATTATTTGTTTGTTATTTCTGGCGTGTGGACACCTTGTATATGTAGATTCTTCTTTATAAGCAATGCACAATAGTTTTTTTTTCAGTATTTTTTTAATTTTGTCTGCAGACTTTTTTTTTAATTCCACTAAGAGAGCACTATAGTAACTATCATTTTACACTCCTGTATGCCAATACATGAAACAGGCTGCTGTTAGAGTAAGACTTGCAACCATTAGAAAAATCAATTCTGCGCAATGGATTCACTGCAGATTGGCCTACTCAAAAGGGACTAATCCATATCCGTCTACCGCTGTGATTTCAGATTGACTGCGCCATTAAGTGACGTCACACTCGCACACCCCATCCTCCCCCTGCACATCTCCACCGTAAAAGTTACAGCACAGATTCCCATTTATATAAATTTAGGTGTGAATGATACAGATTACATACTGAAATATGTGAAAATGTAATATGTGAATTGGGCCCTATTGGGCCCTAATGGCAGCATTACTGACCAGACAGTCTAGTCCTTTCTGGGTCTTCAAAGCTAATTGCAAAGCATGTCCGAAGTGCTATATTGCCTTATTGGGAAGTGGGGTGAAATGTTCAAATTGGGAACCTATTTTGATCATTGCCCTGGTCATGGGCCATAGTGATTAAAGAGTAGCATCAGTTTCCTCTTAATCAAAGGGTTACATGGGTGGAATCAGTTTTCACCAAACCCTGCGGTGCTTGTTCGGCTGCTTCAGGAAAGTAGCTAATCGTTACAAATAGACGGGGACCGGTCATTAAGGGTATTTTCAGACGGCGCATTTGCGGGGCGTACTTCAGAGCGTAATTGTGCTGCAATATACCCGAAGTACGTCCCGCAAATACAGCAAAATCCTAGCACTCAGGGAGTGCTATGATTTTCAGACAAAGTCCCCAGTGCGTACTGAGCATTCAAAGAACGAAGTGACCTGTGGGTATGTTGAGACGAGTATAGCAGTACGTACCTATGTTTGCTGCTATACGCCGGCTGTTTGAAAGTATGTGCTGGCCACAGTGTACTTTCAACAGCGCTACCATTGACTTAAAGAAGTGACCTGTCACTTCTTCCTCCAGGTGCTCAGTATGCACTGGAGAACATGTCTGAAAATTATAGCACTCAATGAGTGCTAGCATTTTACTGTATTTGTGGGATGTACTTCAGGCGTATTGCAGCCCCGCAAATACGCCGTCTGAACATACCCTTATAAGAATCTTCACGATTTAAGTGGATAATCTGCTTTGGTCATGTAATGGCGGCACAACTACATGGCTCGTTACAAGACACAGCACTTCTTACTACAGCTCTGAAAAATATTAAGAGACCATTGCAAAATTTTCAGTTTCTCTGATTATTCTCTTCAATGGTATGTATTTTTGAGAAAAACGTAAATTGTTATTTTATTATATAAACTACTGACATGTCACCTAAATTTAAAGCAAAAATGTTTGTATTTATTTGCAGTAAATGAGAACTCTTCAGAATAATAATAATAATAATAATAATAATAATAATAATAATAATAAAAAAAAAAAAGAAGCCGTGCTGTCAAGACCTCAAATAATGCAAAGAAAACAAGTTCATATTTCTTTAGAAACAATAAGACTAATGTTTTAAGTCAGGAAGCGTTTTCTTTTCAACTCCTTTGGCATGGTAAAAGTTATTTTTTTCAGTCAAATTCCTTTTGGCCTATTCCTAGCACTTGTTTTGCCATCCAGCTTGTCCTATTGCAAGAGGACTGTGAAGACCACAGCAGTGTTTTTTATACTTTCCTTCATTAAATAAGATTTGGTTCAGGTGATCATCTAATCAGAAGCACATTAAGTAGAATGAGGTGGACTTTGGTTGGAACTCAAAGGACACTGGAAACGAAGTCAGACATGTGGAGATGATGATTTTTAGAAAACTGTGCACGGTCTCTTAATTTTTTCCAGCACTGTATAATGAGCCTGGCATCCGTGTGTCCAACACATGACCAGAACTGATCACTATTCTCTGCAGGTAAACAATGGTATAACAGTAAGCAGAGATCTTAAGAAATGAAAGAAATAGATGCAGGAAGTATATAAAACTTGTATAACTAAAACAGTAACTTAAACCATAACTTTTATTTGCTTAAACCAGAATGCCCCTAAGAGTAGTTAAACACTAACTGTGCAACTGTGAGACAGCAGCACATCAATAAAGAGAAATGGCTAATAGGCACATATCTATCCAACAGTTGGCGAGACATCTGCCTGCCTTTAGCCCCCTATGGCCATGAGTGGCAAACACAATGCAAATCTTTACTATCAAAAATCTTAAAGAACTTTGTTATTCTCAAGGATGATCAGAACGATGTGGAAGACAGAAGTGTGATCAGAAGGACTTCCGACCATTAATAGAGATGAATTTCACTCTCATTTTAAACCAATACATGTCTGAGCAAAGCAGCGAGAGCAAAACTATAAAACACCATACAGATAAATCTAGTCTAATTTACTTACATTCACAGGCAACCACCACATAAACCATCACAGCGCTAGAAGATCCGTTTGTATTCAGGCACTTGTCACACTGAAGAGGATTTTAGGACTAACCTGTCTGACTTTCCTCTAACTGCTCTTCACTCTCGGTTACTGTAAGTTAATGCAGATTTATCAACAAACTTCAAATGCTTCAAGCCTATATACAATGTACTAATTGCTAAAATAATACTCTTAGTTATATATGCACCCTCTGAAATGTAGAGGACTTTGGAAAACGCTGGTGCTATATAGAATAATTATTACACACAATCGAGTCACATTATTTTGACCACTTCCTACCTTCTACATTAGCAGCTCGTAGTTCATAAAAGAAGTCACATGTGGTGAGCTGGCGTAGTGGGTATATTAAGAGTTTGATAGGCTGCACACATATCCCTCATTACTGTGATGTGAAAAACGGATAACTGATGAAAGTTGAAAAAAGGAAGTTTATTGGCTTTTGGGTAAAGGGTGAGGGTACTTCTGAAACTGTGCAGTTTGTGAAGTGTTCACATGCTGTGAGGGTAAAAGTGCATTGTGAATGGGCAAATAGCTGCATGCTAAGCAAGCCATATGGAAAACACAGAGCTGCATTTGCCAATAATGCGAGAGGTCAATGTTGGCTACGAAAGCGGAAGACCAACAAACTGCAGTGGAGCAGCTCACCAGCCAAATCAATCAGTGGTGGACCAGACCTGTTGAACTAAACAGTTCAGCAAACCCTACTGTGTGTGGGGATCTGAAGCAGCATGGCTCTAAATACCTGTGACAACCTACCAGGGGCTTACCGAGTCACCCTTAGCTCATATAATCGCTGTCCAGCCTACACACAGAGGTTATTCTGAATATTAGCTGGTGGTCATAATAATGTGGATCAACGTGTATTTGAACTTGTCACAAGATCTTATGATAACTAACCTTTCTGACTGGACTCTAACTGCTCTTCAATCTCAATTGCTGTAAATGAATGCAGATTTATTAACCTTAACATCTTAAATCCTATATACAATGTGCCATTTCTATAACAAATAGGGCAACAATATCATCACATACTATGCAGACATGACTAAATCGATCCACTCCCCAGAGGCTTGGTGTGGATGTTCCTCTAGAAAGTGCCTACAGATGATGTGTTCAGGTGACCAAGCCTACAGTGGGTTGCAAAAGTCTACCTATCCCTTAATATCTCTCATTTTAAATATTACAGCCAAAAACTTAAAAGGTTATTGATATTTTATGCATTAGAGCAACACAAATTAGCAAGGATTTGTCAAGTGTAAAGAAAAGGATATGCGCTTTTCCAATTTTTTGCAAATTAAACTGATAAGTGTGGCGTACATATGTATTCAGTCAATACTTTGTAGGACCACCTTTAGCTGCAGTGATGTCTATCAGCTTTGCACATCTAGAAGATAGAATTTTTGCCCACACTTCTTTGCAGAATAGCTATAGCTCAGTCAGATTGGTGGTGAATGTTTGTCAACAGCAATTTTTAAGTCCTGCCACAGAGTTTCCAATGGGATTAAGGTCTGGACTGTGACTGGGCGATTGTAACACATAAATATGCTTTGATTAAACCCTTCCATTATAGCCTTGGCTGTATGTTAGGGTCGTTGTCCTGCTGGAAGGTGAACCTATGCCCCAGTCTCAAGTCTTTTGCAGCCTCTAACAGGTTTTCCTCCAGGATTGCCCTGTACTTAGCTCCATCCATCTTCCCATCAACTCTGAGCAGCTTCCCAGTCCTTGCTGAAACAAAGCCTCCCCTAGCAGGACGCTGCTACCACCAGGCTACACGGTGGGGATGGTGTGTAGAGTTAACTTTCCTCCACTCATCGCGTTTGGCATTTAGGCCAAAAAGTTTAATTTTGGTCTCATCTGACCAGAGCCCCTTCTTCCACATGCTTGCTGTGTCCCCTACATACTTTTTTGCAAACAGAACTTCTTATGGCTTGCTTTCAAAAAGGTATTTCTTCTTTTCACTCTTCCTTAAAGGCCTGATTTGTGGAGCACACTACTAATAGTTGTTCTGTGGACTGATTCTTCCACCTGAGATGTCTATCTCTGCAGCTCCTCCAGGGTCAACAATTGCCTCTTGGCTGCTTCTCTAATTAGTGCTCTCCTTGGCCAGTTTAGTTAAACAGCCATGTCTTGGTAGGTCAGCAGATGTGCCCAGGGCTGTGGAGTCGGAGTCATTCTAAAATGGACCTACTCTAAACATATATAATAAATTGGTACAGCAGAGGCTCGCTCACCTGCGTCTATGGCTTAGTTGAACCTTGTATCTTCAGCTTAATTTAGCCTTGTGATGAGGTATGTAAGGAAACACCTGTAGCCTCCCAATGCACGGATCCTGCCGTCAGCCCCCAGCATAAAGACCAAGAAATGTATTTAAAAATACAGTATGGGCAGCATAAAACTGGTTATTTTATTTAAATAAAATAACCTGTTTTATGCTAACCGTGCTGGATTTGAAAAAAATTTCTTAATAAATTGGTCTAGTTAGTTCAATTTAGTGCCAAGAGCAAGCGGAATTGGGTCCGGCTAGTGCTACTGCCCCCATATCTTCAGCCTCAACAGATGAGTATAATTGATGACATGGAGCAGGCAAAGCATTAACGCAGGAGAAAAGATTCCGCTCCCCTAGCTAACAGATTGATAACAAGTAAAACATTTTCCTGAAATCTGGTCAAAGTAGTAGAAGTTAAACCGTTCATCAAAAGTGACTGTGCCTGAGGCAATTCCTTTATACCCTGAAATTATTAGAGATGTTTCCCCTGTGGTCCCCGCTTTTCAACCAACCCACGTTAGAGGCCAAGACGGATCCCTAAAGCGCTTGTAACACGGAGTGAAAACTCCGTGTGAACAAGCCCTTACTGTAGCATTTTGCATATTTACAATTTATTGAAGTTTTGTGTTACAATAACACAACTATTTAGGTAGAACATAGAATATATTTATTGGATCAGAAGGGTAATAAAAAGCCTGATGAAACTATAACTACTGTAAAGTTATCACTTATACATGCGTCATGTTTGAGGGCATCGGAGTCAGGGAAATCTATGAGTAGGAACTTTGACCCTGGTTGTGCCATAACTACTTCCATTTACAAATGATACACTCAACAGTGCGCCTTGAGATGTTAGGCTATTTTGTTTAAACCTAACCCTGCAATACACTTTGCCACAACTTTACCCCTGAGCTGTCTGGAGTATTCCTTGGCTTTCAAGATGTTGTTTGGTCACTAATTTTCTCTAACAAACCTAAGAGGTCTTCACAAAACAGTTGTAGTTATACAAATAATAAATAACATACAGCTGTACTCTGTTTACTAATTAGGTGACTTTTAAAGGCAATCAGTCACAAGATTTTATTTGGGGGGGTAGAACACAAACACTTTTTATTTGCGAAAGTTTGGAAAAGCACATTTCCTTTACACTTCACAAATGCTTGCTACTTTGTGTTGCTCGATCACATAAAATATCAAGGAAATACATTTAAGTCTGTGGCTTTAACATTTAAAAGTGAGGAACAGTTCAACAGTTTAGTTTGCAACCCACTGTCTATGTGACGTAAATCTAGACGAGGTAGTTACCACATATGTATGTCTCGTATATGGATGCTACCTTATTAAAAGCAAGGAACTTTTGTAAAAAATGTAGGTATATATTTTTTTTTTTACTAGCACTTTCTTTAAAACTCTTTCAAAATTCAATGAAAAACCTGAAAAAAAAAACCATGGTGGAATTCTAAGAAAACAGCAGAGCTTTGTATATTTCAGAACAATGCAGGATCTGACCCTCTATGACAGCAAGTCATCACTCCACCTATGGCAGATGTAACAAACGCTGCAGGAGAATAGTAAAATTGTTAATGCAAATGGTTCAATGTCTGTCACTGGCTAGTAGGCCCTTACTATAATGCCAATGAAGTTTAAGGGATGGCCAGATTGTAATAAATAGCATTCATTTGCCATAATGTTAAATCTTATCATCCTGACTAATGACATAATTCAATTCCTTGATGATCCCTAAAATGCAGTGCAGTGTTGCATGTAGACTATAATTGGTCATGTGTTATACCGCTACGTTCCTGTTGCATAGATGTGTACATAGAAAAGCTACTGGCTTTGTCTCGCTTCAGATACTGGTGGCATATCACTAGGATATTCCGTCAAATTGAAGCTAGCTGCGGGTCCCACGTCTAGGATCTGCACCTCTCTCATCAACAAGCCCCAAAACCTCTCCTTTCGTGATCGGGACTCTCCCAGCAAAATGAATGGAATTTTTAAACACAGACTAGCAGCTCAGCTGTATTCAAAACTCCCATTCATTTCAATAGAAGAGTCCTGCCCACCCCTCTGTCACTTATCTGTACTCAGAACTCCCATTCACTTCAACGGGAGAGTCCCGATCACCTCTCTATTCAGAATGGAGAGATTTCAGGTCTCTTTATAGAGATAAATGTTGGTCCCAGACATTGGACTCAGACCTGACATTGATGACATATCCCACCGAAGTGGTACTGTGTCAAGTCTCTGGGTCATTATAGATTCAGATCAGTCCTTCACTCCCTGTATTAAAAGGGTATTCCCATTTTATGAATTGGCTTTCAACACATAGGTAAAAGGTAAATAAAAAGGTTTGCTGTTGTGATATTGCTTCCCTTCAGAGTTGGCGCACTTAACTCCTGCTTGTGTACACAGACTTTCCTAAATACAGACCACCTCTCTCTTTTCTAGAGCTCTGGTTGAGATGGTAACCACACTCCCTACTGTGTCTTATCAGCAGCACACAAGCTTGTTTAAGTGTCTCACTGACAAACTATAACCCTTTAGAGCTCTGTAGCCTTGTGTCTGGTTATTTAAACCCTTCCACTACCAATGTCCCTCTAACAGGCTCCGCTAGGAATAGCAGAGCAAATATAGCAATCACTGGTGTACAACTACTCACAGCCTGAACAGGAAATGGAGGCCTGAAGCTGCCTGTGAAGAGCAGGCTCTGTGAAACAGCATGGTGAGAACCTCTTGTCTTCATTACCTGTCTCCCACTCCCCCAACTCTCCCCCACCCCCCACCAATGTGTCCTGAATGAAGCTGTCCAGGCTCATTATTCTGTTCACCAGCTGCTCCACCAATGCCTCTTCCCTAGGCCAGTCACGGTACTGGTTGCTCATTCACTCTGGATTACACTTCTCTCGAAAAGTTTTCCAGAGTACTGAACCTTGCTATATCTCCCCCACCATCAGCCGCCCTACTCCGAGCAAAGATTAATTTCCTCCATAATTCCAGCAACCCCACCATCCCCATACTAAGGGCGCGTTCACACGGCAGTGGACAAACACCGGTCGGTTTACCCGGCTGGTATTTGTCCGGTTTTGCGGCCCTCCCCACGGCCGTGGGGGGAGAGGGCGGGCGGCTTTTCTCCGCGATGAGCGGAGAAGAGCCCTCCCCCTCCCATTGAGGTGTTCATATTCCATCCGGAAACCAGACGGAAGAATGTACACGCCCAATGTTCTGTGAGCGGCCCGTGGGCGGAAAAACCGCCCGACGGAAAACCCGTGCAGTGGGGACTGCTGCACGGGTTTTCCATAAAGCACAATTGTGCTCATTTTCGGCCGGTTTTTCAGGCGGTCTGAAAAAACCGCAAACCAGCGGAAAAACCGTCTGAAAACCCTTGCCTTAGGGACACAGCCTAAGGCTAGGTTCACACGGCTTATTTGCAGGGCGTAATTACGCCCCGCAATTACGCCGTGTGGCCGGGAGTGGAGGGGCCGGCACCTCGCCGGCCCATTGACTTGCATTACCAGCGGCGCGTATACGCCGCTGGTAATTCACGTCACTTATCTCCCCCCTCGGCGTATTCGCCGAGCAGGGAGAGGAGACTTAATCCAAAGTTCTCATAGAGAACTATGGATTACCGTAATGACTGGGACGTATTCCAGCCGTAATTTGCGCACTCCGGCGCGTAATTACGGACTGAAATACGTCCAATTTTAAGCCGTGTGAACATAGCCTTAGACTTCTCTTGTGCTGCTCTAGCACAGATACTTGCTATAGAACTGACCCACAAAGCTTTAGGTGTACTACCCTCGCTCATCTTAAAGATGGCTGGACCAATGTACAAAACCAGTACCTTTTTTGGTCGCTACTATTTGCTCAAAAGATCGGAACTTTTTGCCAGCAGGGCCCTCATTCCTTTTGTCTGAAATTTGTCATTCTGTAAGGTTTCATTTTGTTTACATGTGTAATCTCCGAAATGTAAGGCCTCGTTCACACGGCTTATTTCGGACGGATTTGCCGACGGATTGACGATCGTCAATCCGTCGGAAAATCCGTCCAAAATAAGTCACAGCCTATTTCTATTGATTTCAATAGAAAATACGGCGCGTCGTTCACACACCAAAACTCCGTTCCGGATTGCCGCCGCGGATTGACGACGGCAATCCGGACGGAAATACAATTGACCTGTCAATGATTTCCGGACGGATTCACCACCTACAATGCGTGTAGATGGTGAATCCGTGGGGAAATCAGTTACAAATACGTGCCACACTTAGTGGCACTTATGTGCAACTGATTTTCAACTGATTTCAGAACGTATTTACATCGGAAATCCGTTGTAAATACGTTCTGAAATAAGCCGTGTGAACGAGGCCTAAAGGGCTGTGGAAAACACTGGTGCTAAACATTATGCTAATTATTATTACACACAATTAAGTCACATTATTATGACCGCTTCCTACATTCGACTTTGGCAACACGTAGCTCATGAAGGAAGTCACGTGTCTTCAACTTGATTGGTGGGTATATGAAGAGTGGGATAGGCTGTTTGCACACATATCCCTTGTGGTCATCATGGGTAAAGAGGATCGGTTTATTAGAGTTGTAAAAGTGTGGACGTTTTTCCAACACTGCAGCTTGTAAACTGTTCGCCTGCTGCTGTGGTGAAAGTGTATTGTGAGTGGACAACACACCACCATTGCAAACAAACAACGTGGAAATTGCAGAGCACTATGCATCATTAGGTAAGAGGGGCACATAAGCTATTAAAGTGTGCGAGGGCCGACTGACACTACATTAGAGCAGCCCTCCACCTAACTGAACCAGGGAGCTACAAGATGTAGGTCTAAAAAAGCTCAGAGACTATTGCAAATAGGGCTCTGAAGCAGATTGATGGTCAATGAAGTTGCAGCAGCAGAAAAGGCTTCAATTTCCAAGGCAGCATTGAAATCAGACCTACACTGACTAGCAAATGGTTGCCTTCTCCTAGAAGTCATGTTCACTGCATTATCGAACAGCCATTGGTGTTCCAGACAAGAAACAGAGAACAAACACCCTGCAGCTATGGCTGGAGGAACACAAGCTAGTGGTGGCAGCACTATGGTCTGGGAGATGTCTTCATGGCCTTCTCTGGACCCACTCATCCATGCAGAAGGCACTCAACTGCTTTTGGTATGAATCATCCTTGTACATTACATACCCCCATACCTGATAATTGACTTCCCAAGGGTGGATGGGATCTTCTAGCAAGACAATGCAACATGTCACACAGCCAGAAATGTCCAACATTACTCAGACTTTCATATACTACCCTGGCCCACTAATTCCCAAGACTTGAACCCAATTGAGCAACTCTGGGACAACCTTGAAAGTGGCATACACTCTATGGATCCTCCCCCAGGCACCCTACAAAAGCTTTGGGGTGCAGTCAGCATTGCTCCAGATACCTGTGACAACCTACCAGGACCTAACCGAGTCATTCCCAGTCCGACTAGCTGCTGTCCATGCAGTGATTACTCTGGATATTAGCTGATGGTCATAATAATGTGGCTGGTATGTACAGTATTTATATTGAGGCACTTGTTAAACTAAATATTTTATGACTAACCTTTCTGCCTTCGCTCTATTTCCTCTCCAATCTTTGCTACTGTAAGTTAAGGCATATTTATCAACTTAAAATTGCTCCAACTCTATATACAATGCATTCATTTCTAAAACAAATATTCACAGTAGCACATACATGTGTCCATACACCCCAAAGGCTTGGCAAAGATGTGCCTCTAGTGAGGACCTAAAGATGATGTGTTCAGGTGACCTAGGCACTTATATTGTTTACATATATTCAATATTTTAATTGGAACAAGGAACTTTATTTCAGCACTTGCCTTAAAACAAATTCAATGAATAATCACAAAAACCTTAAAGCACTTTTGATTAAATCGCAATATTTTTTGACACTGTGTAAACCTGGAAAATAGGGGGTGAGGGGGGGGCTTGGTATATTTCAACAGTTTGAATAATCTGGCCATCTGTGACAATAAGTCATCACCACTCCAATGGCAGCTGTAAGGGTTAAACCAAGAAGGCAAGTCATGCGTGGTTTGTCCTGCTTCAGCTTTTAGTGTGTTCAAAACATGGCGTGTTTGAACTGCATACCATGTAACCCAGGTGGCTTGACATCACCATGCCTTTCCACCATGTGCTCACTCTACATAAACAAACCTTTGACTAAAGAGCTGCGAGTAGCAATGTAGCCGAGTGGTTAGCATGTCTTCCATCCAGCATAGACGTCCTAAATTAAAATCCCTGCAGGACCCAAATGTGGATTTTTTTTTTCCCCTCAAATGCACATACCTGATCGAGGTTTCTTTTGTTTTCGTTTTTTATTTGCACTATTTGACGAATTACTAAGGAGTACAGAGGACAGGAGTAGAATGACAGCACCTGGGTTTGAACACCGGCTCAGCAGTCAGTATGTGTGATTAGGGCTTGTCCCCATGGCATGGGTTTGCAGCCGGTTTTTCGTCTTGAAAACCGTCTGTAAACTGGCTGACAAATTTTTACATGAACGGGGTTTCCGCCCGGTGGTTTTTCAGACCGCCGGTGGTCCGAAAAACATTGATTATGTTCATTCGTCCGACTGGTTTTCGGACAGAATATTAACATGTCAATGGGAGGGCTTTTCTCTGCTAATCGCGGAGAAACGCCGTCCCCCTGTGGCCGTGTGCATGGTTCGAAAACAGTACAAATACCGGTCAGATAAACCAACCGGTATTTGTCCTGTGCCTTGGGGACGCGGCCTTACTAAGCAGGGAAGAGACTGACAGTAGCTGCCTGAGAGGAGAGGTGATGTCTGAGCACGTACGGCGAAGACTGAGGAGCTGTGGATCACTAAGGAAGGAGCCAAAATGAAGATGAAAACATTATTTAATTTGAAAACTTCCCACATCAATTTTGCTTCATGGTAAAACCACTTTAAGATAAATGGTTTGAATTGGGTTACTGGCCAGTAGGTTTTCAATAAATCATCCACCATGAAGTGTTTAACAGATTGCCAGGTTCTAATAAACAGCGCTCATTGGCCATAACATTAAAGTTACTGGACTTACTAATGACATGTAGTTACATTTTTGGTTGATCCATAACACGCACTGTAATGCCACTTCTAGACATCAGTAGTCATATGCTACGCTACAGGTTATGCTGCATTTGTACATGCATAGGCACTTGCACATAGAAGCTACTGGCCTTAAATGGGTGGTCCCATCTCAACCATTGATGGCATATCCTGTGTGACCAGTATGTGTGTTAGGTGTCTCTCCCACAACTATCTTGAAAACAGGCCCCCAAAAGTCGACATTTGAGGACGGAAAGTTGGTTCTAACACTTCCACTAATTTCAAAATTCGCAGTACAGCCAAATGGGCGATCGATATACTATTAATGTGCAAGATAGGACAATCTCTATAGAAAGGATACGTTCTCTCTCTTTATTGGCTTTCTTTCTAACTCTGACCTGCTAGTTCTACTATTTCCCGTGTGGGGTTCCTCAGAGATAAGCCCTATGTCCTCTCTTCTTTACGCTCTACATAGCCCTTATCGGCCATACTGTCAGCAGATTTGGATTTTACCAGGTCTACACAGAGGAGACCCAACTATACAACTCTTCCCACAGCATCAACCCGTGACTGCAATACTATGATCTAAAACTGAATCTTTCAAAAACTACGCTCCTTGTGCTTACACCATCTACTGACCTACCTAAATCTGTGGTTTCCATTTCAGCATGCAGTACCACCTCGAGTCTTGGGAGCATTATAGCCCAAAATCAGTTCTTCACACCCTCTATTAAATTAAATTGCCTGTTTTGGTCACCTGTAACTCAAAGAATATCTCCATTTCTCGCTGTGGAAATGGTCAAAATGCTTATTGTTGCTCTTTATCAATAGTCTTGATTACTGTAAGTTATAACTAATCAATCTTCCACTCCCCAAACTCTCCCATCCCACATTTATTCCTAATTTAGCAGCCAGGCTGATCTTTCTTTCCAGCTGCTACACTGATGCCTCTACCCTGTGCCAGTGACTACACAGTTTGCTCATTCACTCTAGATTCACACTTCTCATAAAATTTGAGACATTTAAACATTCCAACATTCTCTCCATTGTTAGCCTTCCACCCTATCTACCATGTCCTACTTTCTTCCACTGAGCCAAGATTAACTTCCTCCATAATCCAATCTCTCCCCTCCCAACTCCAAGACTCAACTTAAAGTACGATAGTGCAGATACTTGCTAGGTGCCCGGCCCATGTTATTATACTATATGTACTCACACGCGAGGATGGGATGAAGGCCGCATTCTCATGATTGCTATTGGTTACATTTGCCCCCTCCCTACAGTGCAAGTTACAGATGGCAAAAGGTAATAGTTCAGTTAGACGTCACTGTATAAGTGCAGTTACTTTTAATATTACGGCATTTTATGTATTCCCAACCACAGTCCTAAAACAGAGCCGCATCAGCCCCTGACCCAAATGGCTTTCAATTGAATTTTGCTACTGCAAACACATATCAAGTTTTAAAACAAATAACCTACCAGTTAGCTTTTGGAGCCTGGAAGGCATCTGGAGTACAGGGAGTAAATCCACAAAAACATAGGGAGAAGATACAAACTTTATCTACAATTTGCCAGATTTGAACCCAGGACCCCAATAATGCAAGACAACTGTTGCAACAGATGACTTTGCTGCACGTGAGGCCTTTTTTTATGAACCAACCTCTTTAAACATCTGATAATCCACAGTAAAAAACAATATAAATTAAAATTTACCTGCAATTATTTCACGTAGTTTTGGATCCAAGTTTACTGTACAGGGTAAGAAAGTCTTCACATCTCGCGCCACAAGAACTGGTGTCCTGGAGGACAGGAACACTTCAAAACTCCTAATGTCACCATCAATTTCTAATAAGGGCTCAACATCTTTTGTTGTAGGAATATTTTTGGAAATTCTAGCATAGGAAACAAAGAGAAAATAGCAAAAACATTAAAATCCCAAGAAACAAAATCCAAAATGTTGTTTTGTGTAAGGGATAACATCCAATTGTTTTCTCACATGACAACATGCAAGAATTGTATGCATTTAAAAAAAAAATGGTTTTAAAATGGTCTCTGTGTGTGTATATATATATATATATATATATATATATATATATATATATATATATATATATATATATCCCCCTATGCACATTCCCCCCTGGTTTGACTCACTGATCTCCACTCTGTGAACTCCAATAGCATGGCAGAAGAGAAGCCTGAATCACATCTCTCATGTCCACCAAGTAGTAGGTGTTATGAACAAGCCTCAACAATTTGGAGGAACCCTGGAACCCCCCCAGTGCAAAAAAACAAACAAAAACGCAATACATCCTTTCATGTATTGCTATTTTGTCTAGTATAATCTTTATGTAGGCCTGTCCGGAGAACAGAGCGATCATTATGTAATTACCTACTATTTGTAATGAGACTACATGCAGATATACAGTACAATACAATAAACTGAGTCTGCCCAGTCATTCAGAAGTTGAATCTCTTCACGATTACAGCTAGAAAAGGACAAGATTTGATACATAATTTTTAACTGCATAGGTCTGCTGCCAAAAAACACTGCGAAAAATAATAAAAACAAGTTTTCCAAGAATATTGGTTTTTAGAAATATACTCCTTTCTGACATTTCACTGTCTACAATGTTACTAATAAGCCAGGATGAGCGTTGGATTATAAACCTTTAGCCGCTTTGATATTATTTAATGGCAAAAAATGTGTATTCTTGTTAAACCAACTGTCAAAACCATCAGCACCCAAAAAGACCCCATAAACATTGGTGGGACCCATCTAATTTAGTTTGGAAAAGTATGAAAATGGCTTTCGTATGAGCATTAGGGTGAACAGAGCCCAAGTATTCGGCTAACGATCCCTGCAGACCACACTAAAAACTGTGTAAGTAATTTACACACGAAGATAGTGCTCTGTTACTCGTGGGTCTGGCGTTTCGGGAAAAGTGGTGACAAATGAAGTGCAATACTGATAAATGTAAGATTATGCAAAATATACACCAAGAACACAGGAAAACATCAGAAAAAACAGACATGCAAAAAGGACTTTGAGATGTGAACTCAAATGCAAAAGGCAGGGTCAGGCAGCTGCTGCCAAGGCAAATACGATCATGATGTGCATCAAAGGAGGGGACAAGGATATATACAATGAGAACATGGTTCTACCACTACAGGCAGTCCCCGGGTTACTAACAGGATAGGGACTGTAGGTTTGTTCTCAAGTTGAATTTGTATATAAGTCGGTACTGGTATATTTATTAAATGTGACTCCAGCACTAAAGTTTTTTTTTTTTTTTTAAGTTTTGGATAGTGCAGGGAAGGGTTTTTACATTTGTTTTGCTGTCTTTGCCCCTGTTAAGAAGATTTCACCTCATTCTCACCTCATGTTCTGCTGTGGCATGCTGACACTTGTCGTTCCACAGCTTCTATCTGCTGTGGAACATGGAACTACAAGTTCCAGCAGTCCCCATAATATTTACTATTTTGCCATAGGCAAACTTAAACTCTATCAGTTCTCTATCTGTAAAACACTAAAATGTAACTTTTATTATGTAATCTTAACCTCTATGCACACTAATTTAAAAAACCTGATTTCTAACCTAAATCATTTAACCCTTTTTGCTTCTGAAAGAGGGAACAACTCCCTTTCTATCATCAAGTCTGGTGGAACCCCACCTATTAACAGGAGAGCCTTATATCTATAGCAAAGTACTAGCTCCAGTAAGGGATCCCAAGCCTACTACTTGGGCAGTCTTCCCCAATCTCATGGACACAGGACAAATAAGGCCCCCTTGTGACACCCCTGCAGCGGGGGACACTTGTAGACAGAGGTGAGAAATCACAATTTAAAATGTCGTCTCTGACCTGCCCAGATATGACGTTTTAAATTGTGATGGTGGTGCTCCACCAGACTTGATAATAGAAAGAGTTATTCCCTCTTTCAGAAGCAAAAAGGGTTAAATGATGAGGTTAGAAATCAGGTCTTTAAATAGTGTGCATAGAGGTTAAGAGTTATACATAATAAAAGTTACATTTTAGTGTTTTACAGATAGAGAACTGAGTTTAAGTTTGCCTATGGCAAAATAGTAAATATAGTGCTCAAAAGTCACTCTGTTCTCTTGCGAGATTCCCAATTTTTTGGAGATGTGACAAGCATTCCCCATAAGTCTTCGTTTGTAACTAGGGGACAGATGTAAGTCGAAACTGTGTAAGTCGAGGTCTGCCTGTATATGAATCTCCAGTCAGACTGCACATGCAATATTTTGTACAATTCTGGCCGCTTATATACAGAACAAAAACCTACATGGAACGGCTGGACTACAATACAATACTCATAAAAGATCAAAGTTACGCTGGATTTACACTTTGTTTTTCGGTACGTTGCAGATATCCATTGAGGCATCAGGAAAAAAGGTCCCCGATGGATCCAGCGGCATAGCCCAAGGCCTGCCCATAGACATTAATAGAACATTACATGCTGGCAAATAGAGCAAACGTAGTGAAGATAGGACTACATTTGTTCTATTAATGTCTATGGATCGGCCACGGGTTACATGCGGTATCCATCAGGGTACTTTTTCCCCTGATCTCTTAACCAATACCTGCAGTGTACCAAAAAATTAAGTATGAATACAATCTCAGCCTTTATTTCTCTAACCTAAAAAACCCTGAGGGGGATGACTGAATACGGAGCGCTCCATCTATTAATACCCAGAACTGTGATATCAAGGGGGCAAGCTATGTCTAGAAGAAAAGGTGGTTTGTCAGTACTGGGTTCTTAAAAGGAATGTGTCATCAAAAAATTACTTATTGTTTAACTCACATTTTTATGTTAAACACATTTTTAGGAATTTTTGGTTATATATATATATTTTTTTCCATATCACTTTCAGTAATTTTTTAATAATTCTTAAGTCCTGCA
Source organism: Phyllomedusa bahiana (assembly GCA_025379985.1). Taxonomy (NCBI): domain Eukaryota; kingdom Metazoa; phylum Chordata; class Amphibia; order Anura; family Hylidae; genus Phyllomedusa; species Phyllomedusa bahiana. The sequence continues at coordinate 143,389 of JAODAL010005008.1, forward strand.
GTTCTCACTTTGGCCACTAGGCCTAATAATCGTCTGACACTTCCTGCTCTGTTTAGGGAGCTTTCCAGCAGTGTGCTCATTATCAGTAACAGCAGGGTCACACTGAAAGGAGACCGCATTGTGTACAGATAACACAGAATCCATCAGTCACAAGAGGAGATGTCACAGCTCCCCCCCTCCCCTCCCTTCACAGTGAAAACTCTCCTATACAAGTCTATGGGACAGAATCTGTCTTAAGAATCCTATGTGCATGAAGCTGCAGTAAAGTATCTCTCTGACTACTGTTAAAGAAGTGCAAGCAAGAATGTCTTCCCCACAATCATATATAGACGGCCTAATAGAGAAATATACAATCAGGAAAAAAAAACGGCTATGAGGAAAAGAATATGGATTAGGGTCTTGATTTAATAAGTAAAAAAAAAAAAATTGGCGACAGATTCCCTTTAACAGTAGGAGCAGATAGACCATAGAAAGTTTCACAAGTTCAAGAGAAGCTTTTGGGTATGTTCACACAGCGTAATTGCGGGGCGCACAGTAGCCCGCCGGCCCCATAGACATGCATTACGCCATGTCACTTATCTCCCTGCGCGTACAATACGATCCTATTGTACGAGCGGGGAGAGGAGGCGTAACCCATAGTTCTCTATGGATTACCGTAATTATGGGACGCATCTCACTCGTATTAGAGGGCAGTACGGTGCAAAATGCGCCCCATAATAATCCGTGTGAACATACCCTTTAAGTGTAAGAACATCACAAGTTGGGGTATGTTCACATGATGTAATTTTGAAGGGTAAATTTATGCTTCAAATACACCTAATTATTTGGACGTGTATTTTTTGCAAAGTGTGGAGCACATTTTGAGGCATTTATGTGGCAAAAATATGTTCCACTTTTGTTGTTTCTATGGGGATTTCAGTCCTGTAAACACCTCAAGAATTGACAAGGCTCTTAAATTTACGCGAGTAAAATGGTCCCTCAATACACGTTGTATGAATGACCGCGTGTATTTTACATTGGAATCGATAAAAGCTGCATAGAAAATTGAGGCGCATTTTGGGCCATATTTCAGCGCAAAATAACACAAAATAATCATGTGAACATACCCTTATGACTACTGGAGATAAGGGATTTATTCAATTTCTATAGCTGGAAGGAATCTGTTCCATAAAAGGACAATAGGCTTCTACCCTAAAGAGGTTTTTGTCTTCCTCTGGATCAACATTGCCAGATAACAGGCTGAAGGAGATCAATTCATCTTGTTGTTTATTTCTTTCTCCAGCTATACAATCCATGTCACCAATATTCACCTGTTCCTCCACCATTGTGAGAAGTGTGAACTTTACAAATGAACACAACTTCATTAATCTGTCGCAGCCAAAGTGTCTGTTTAATCCCACCATATTGTGGAAGCAGATGCACGATTCAACACAAATATCTTTCTGCATCGTCTGACGGAAGAGGAACAGATTAGACTGGAAATACGGGATATCAAAGTACAGAAATGAACATCGCTACAAATGAAAAATTAAAGAATATTTCACAAGTTTATGAGCAATAAGCCATAATGTTTATGACTAAACCAGTAAACCCAAATTTAAGTACCAAGCAATAACAGATCTACCAAAGAGAATGGAAAAAAAACGAAATTGCTGAAGGAAAAGTGCAAAATAAGCAGTCAACTCGTGCTGATTCCACTCAATTCACTGTGTCATAATACAGGGGTCACTTATTATTACCTGGGAGGGGGACTGAGTCTATCAAAACAAAATCACTTCAGTGGGGGCGATAGTTTTACGACTTGGATACAGAAGCTACAAACTATAGCAGTTCTATTGCAATGTGCAGTAAAGACTTAAAAGGGTTGTATGAGACTAGAAACCACAGGTTGTGTATGGTATAGCAACTGAGCCCCATTCAACTAAACCAAATAGAAGGCTTAAGGGGTTGTCTCATCTCAAAGTTTCATAGGATGATGAATGAAAAAATGTGGCTTTGCTCTGTCACTTCCGGTCAAGCTGTCTGTAATTAGTTTGTGTATTCAGACTTCTCTGTTTTAGTCTAGATTAATAAAATTACCCTTTTCGGGTCCTGAGAAGCTTCGGGGCTAATGTAAACAGTAGGGGTAATCTGTCTTTTGTCTGAAAGATCAGATAACACACAAGCTCTCACTGCCACAACCTGTGTGATGACATCACTCCCTGTGATCAGATAGAACAAACAGCAGGGGATAAGGAGTACACAGGTCAGTCATGTGGGAAACTAGAAAGCCCTCAGAAGGTGATAAAATCATTTGTAGCTCCTTAACAAAAAAAGATGAACAAAGCAATATATTTGGAAAACTTCTTCATTTAGTGTTCCCTACATTTTGAAAGTTAGTCTTTGTAGTAAGACATCCCCTTTAGCCCTCAAGTGGCTTGGCTAAAGAGGTTGCATCACAAAAGACATTCATCACCTGTCGAAAAGATGTCAGATTGCTGGTGGTCCCACTGCTTGTACCCCCATTAAATGCAAAGATTGGGCCCCGGACTCGCCACCCTTCCTCATCACGCTTGTGCAGGGAGGAACTCCGTGAATGGAGCAGTGGTTGAACACGCACACTACTACTCCATTCAAAGTCTATGGGAGAGACTGGGAGAGCCACTCTGATGGGCAGTTGAGCGATTGGTGGCGGTCCCAGCCACAGACAGACATTTATTACCTATTTATAGGATAGTGTCTTTTGTCGCACAAATCCTTTAAGATAGCAGCCATGTTTCCTTATCTCATACATTTACTTTAAAGGAGTTATTCTCTCTGGAGAATAAAAATTGGGTAGGATTTACTATGATTTTGTATACAAAATATTGGAAGGTATCCAGTCCAAGGGGATACTAAAATAAGACCTTTATTGTAAATCCAGATTAAAAAAAACATTGGTGTGTAGTCTAAGATAAAATCGCATAGCGAACCACATGCTTGAGCATTTCAGGCTAGATGCAGCCAATGTTCACAGCCTAGAGTTTCTAGTGGTATGATCTCGTGTACACCCACCAAAGAAAGTTAAAGGGGTTTTATTTTTGCATTTAAAAAAATCCATGACAAAAACAAAAAAACAAAAAGGAGAACATCAAACCCTATGCAGAAGATACCTTTGGCTAATTTTACCCAGGATCTCAGTACTAACCAGTGAAACACCATACTTGACAGTATCAAACTCTAAGGCAGTAAAGTTTAAGAAAAAAACCATAAAGGTGTAAGGAGACTTCTAGACCATGTAATACTTGTGAAAACGGGAGATACAAAATAAGTCAACTACTTAGGGAGATGGGGCTCTGGTGCCACCTGTTAGAATTGATATCCGTCCTGTTACATTCAACCCAATATAGAACTTGAAACAGGACTAAGAATTTGAAGCCAAGCCTGGGATCACTGCATCTCCCTACACCTTCATAGTGGTCTTCTCAAGGATCCGTCACCGAGCAAGCCAGAACCCTGCTCTGCATAGATGAGCGGTGAACTGGAAACAGTCTGCAAATGGGAGATTCTTTCCTATAGACACAGCGGTCTACAGATGGGAAATTATTTTCTTTTAAATCTATTTATTAAGCATTCCAGAGCATACAATAAGTACGTAAACCAAACAAGTTAAATTCACAGAGATATAGTGGCCATAAGAACATCCATCCAATCAGCACCCCCCTCCCTCCCTACATACAAATTCAAACGTATCCTACACGTTACATGAGAATATAAAATGTACAGTCACAATTGTTATTGATAAGCAAAATAAAACACATCAAATCTGTCACAAAGTGCGACCTATCTAGCTACAAATTCCCCTTCGTCCCGTTCTCCAAGCTCGTCCTCACCACCACCCGCTCCCCAAAACAGTCACGCGCTTCGGCTTCTTCACTCAGGATTCGTATTGATCACCCAATCCAAGGCTCCCATCTCTGAAGGCAGGGGGCGAAAACCGCGTTCTGCCTCTCCCCCACGCACAGACCTCAATGCCCCCTCTCACCCACTTGTTAGATGGTCATAATATCCGCGTCACATTGGTGGGTCACCCAGCAATATCTGTGTTTGGAACCATGAAGTTAGGCTAAAGCAGTCTCTGATGGCGTTCTGAATTCTTAGTGGTAACAATAGGATAAAGCCCTCCCAAATCTTAGAGAACCGCTGGGTGGGAGTCTCCTTTTTTCCTGCCGCCTCCACCCAATATATTTTCATTATAAAAGAGTTTTTCTAAAAACATTTTAAACAGAGGGGCAGATTCATGAATCCATTTATTTAAGCTGGTTTTTAAACCTGCTGGAGATACCATGTAGAGGTGTTTACTACCCCCCCGAGTATCTACGTGGCCAAATATGGCCCGCAATGGGTTGTCCGGGACATAATTAGTTAAATGGTCTCTTGTAAATGCCATCACTTGCCTCCAAAAAACCTGAACAATTGGGCAACTCCATAGAAAAGTGGAAAAAATCTGCTCCTGGGGTCCTACAGTGAAAGCATCGATCTGTATGAAAAACCCCCATTCTATGACCCCCTGATCGGGGCAATATAGGCTCTATGAAAAACTCACAGAAAAAAAGAGATAATAATAGGAATATAGAAAACCGTCTCACAGATCAAAAGAAAAATTCCTAAAACAATCTTTAATAGATATGCATTAAAATAATTATCCTTTATATATAAAAATGGCCTCACACATATAGCCACTAACAAATATGCAATGTATATGTATAAAGTACCCCGGGGTATATCAGTACCTAAATACAAAAGCAATGGACAATGTCTTGCTATCACAGCAAAAAAAAGACATTGTACCAAATACCTATTAGAGGGAGAAATGCCCCTATAAAGGGAGGAAATGTGGTCAAAAATGTGCAAAAACTCACGGTTCTGAAGACCCTTTTCACAGTAGACTCCGTTGCCCCATTGGACCCGGGATATACCAATAATAGAAAAGCACTATCGCTATCACTAATACTAGTCCTATCCAGATAGAGCACTCGCCCCGAAAAGGGCGACCCCACCTCTCGGGGATCAACCCTAACTAACTAAATTATAAAAGTACCATACATAAAGAACACAGACATAAGTCCCGACGCGTTTCCCAAGATTGGTTCATCAGGGGATAATTATACATCTGTGATGAGAGATGATATGGGCCAAGTGATAGGCATGATGAGGCATAATAGTCCAGACAGTATATCACTTAATTAACCCACCCTATTAAAACCCAAAAAAACTACTCAGCCAATCCAGTGCCAAATTTACTCACCAATGATACAGAGTAAAGTCCTTGGGCATGCTCAATAGCAAAACAAAGAAGGCAAACACCACATGTTCCGCCGCCCCCCGTTCCGCCAAACCGGAATAAAAAATAATTCCTTAGCCGTGCGCCCCCAAAAAGCATCATTTCGCCCGTCTGTTCCTAACGCACGCGCCCCGTCCCACCCCGCAATACAAACCGTGCAACGCGCCCATGACAAGGGCGCCTGG